>CAUYLG010020534.1:0-12032 GCA_963573385.1 Cacajao melanocephalus
TAGACTGCATTCTAGCCTGGGCAATAGAACAAGAATCTCATTCTCTCTCCCTCTTTCTCTTCCTCTTTCTTTCTCTCTTACATTCTTTTTTTCTTTCTTTCACTCTCACTTTCTTTCCTCTCTTTTTCTTTCTTTCAAAAATAAAAAAATGCAATATTCAGAAATATAACAATATATGAATGTTTATTATATAGTGACTAAGTGTTCACAATCTCCCATTTCTTATCTTCTACTTTATCTTAAACAATTTTGTCTATCTAACTATGAATTTCTAGCCCTAATCTTTTAGAAATATTCTCAAAATATTTCTTGAAGACTTTGTTTTCCTATCTTGATTTTCTTACAATTCCATTTGACAAATGTATACTCTCACTATGTTAATCACATCTTGTTTGTGAATTGTAATTTATTATAGACTTAGTAATGATTCACTGGTAAACAATTTTTCAGTGAAGATACAAGTACGGTTAGTCCTCACTTAACATCATCAATAGGTTCTTGGAAACAGTATTTAACCAAAATAACATGAAACGAAGCCAATTTTACCATAGGCAAATTGATATAAACAAGAGTTAAGTTGCTGTAGAATATTTCTGGTCATGATAACACTGCCAAACATCTAAATAAAGATCTGAAGCATTCTTTATATTAAACATTGAAATAAATGTAAGCTACATGTACATTTAAGAAAGATTAATAAAAATAAGTAAGCTGATTATGTATCCAGTTTTTGGTGAATCAGTGAATTATGGCAATCACAGTGGTGGTGGTGGCGTATATCAAGGAATAAATATTTGCAAAGCAAAAATTATAAAGAACACTTCCTCCCACCACAGTTCATAAACTATCAAATATGGTAGGCTCTTTGAATGCCTTCTCACCACATTGTTTATCATTTTTTGTTTGTATATACTTTTCAAATGTTTATTTTGCAATAATCCATATTTACTCATTTATTCATTTTCTGACCCACTTATTCCAGTTCAGGGTCATGGGTAGCCAGTGTCTCTCCTAGCTCCTCAAAGTGAAAGGTGGTAAACCCCTGCATCTCATTGCTGAATATACCCACACTTACTCAGACTGGGATCATTTAGACACATCAATGAACGTAACATGCACAGTGTTGAAACATGAGAGAAAACTGGAGTACCTGGACAAAACCCACACAAACATGGGAAGAACATTTAAATCCACACAGACAGTGATCCAGGCCAGAAGGTAATGACCTTTTTTTTTTTTTTATCAACATTCTAACAAAACAATGTTATTTGAGGACAGGCTATGCCCTTGGTAGCCATAACAGCATTATCAGAAGTTAAGGACAATAGACATGCTGGAACAGATTGCATATTTCAAATAGTTACTTCTCTCTACCTTCAGTTAGGAATATGAGACTCCCTAAATACATATATCTTGACTGAGAAGACACGTTTTCAAGAACATGACAAGTTAAAAATTAGACTCTTAAGAAAAACATGCCAAGGGTAGAAATGAGCAAATAAACTGTCATAAGAATTATCTTTATCAATGCTAGTTATTGCAATGAAGGTTTTGTTCAAATATAGAAAGTATGTGGGAGGTTATAAAGAAAAATGTTTCACTAAGACTTGAGGCTGTGTAGAGTTTATAAAAATTACAGCAATTTTCTAATGTGAATAAGAAGAAAAAAGATGAGGAGGAAGTGGAGAAAAACAAGTTTGTCTTCCAAAAGGTCAAATGACAAGTATCAATGCCAATTTAAAAACATTGACTGTTGTTTATACCTTAATATAAGCAGAATTTCAGGCATAAAACCAGACCAATATTTAAATATATATTCCCAATTCCCATGTGCTATTTATTGGCATGGAAAGGATTTATTGACTTAGGAAACATGAATTTTTAAAAATTGGCCTTCTGATAAGTTTATAATTATACTACCACTTCTGTCTAAATTTTACAACATAATTAGCATTAAATATAATGCATTACATACAAAAAATCCAAAATCTAAGACTGACCATGAGAAAGCACTAAACAAACTCAAATTCTACAGAATTCCTAACAAGTACTCTTCTGAAACTGTCAACATCATAAAAAAACGAGGAAAACTAAGAAACTGTCATAGATTGGAGAAGACAAAGGAGATATTATGACTAAATGTGCAAGCACAAAATGTGTTTTTCTAGATTGTATCTTGGAACAGGAAAAGCCCATTAGTAAAAAATACTGACCAAACCCAAATAAAGTCTGCAGTTTAGTTAACAGCAATGTACTGCTATGAATTTCTTAGTTTTGACATTATGTAACATGTTGACATTAGAAGAAGCTAGGTGAAAGGTGCACGGGAACTCTCCACACTATCCTTGTCACTCTTCTGTAGATATAAAATTATTCCAAAATACAAATTTGTTAAATGTTTATAAGACAATAATAAATGTAGTGGTTTTCTTTGTAACATATTTCTAGATGACCTTTGTCATTCAGGACTAGGTATTATTGTGGTTTCATAAATAAGGCATTTTATTTACAGTGAATTTTCACTATTAGCACTACTTTGAGGATAATAATAATTATATAACACACAGACACACATACATATATTACATGTCCTGAGTGTCAAAGATAAATAATCTTTGTGCACAGAACAACATAAACTCTCAAAGGCTTACAAAGTTCTTAAATTTTATAATAATTATTATAAATACCCAACATTAATCAATATTACTGCAAATCTGGTATTTTACTAGGCACTTTATTCACTGATTTATTTAACAAATATTTAATGAGTTCCTACAATATGCCTGATACTTTTCTAGACACTAGATATAATCAGTAAACAATAAAGCCTCTGTTATGAAACATACATGCTAGTAGAGAGACCAAGAGTAAATGAATATATAATAAATTCATAATGTCAAGCAATGTAAGTCAATCAGGGTGATGGGAAGCAGTAACTTTTCAATGAAGGTGACATTAGAACAGAGACCTGAGATAACAAAATACAGGATATTTTAGGAAAAGAGGTTCCAAGCAGAGAAATGAGTAAGTTGGAAAAAAATATAAAAGCAACAATGCTCATCATGATCTATGATTGACAAATAAACAAATCACTTATTAAACATAATAGAGTTTTGCAGGTTAGCACTGAAATAATTCATTATGGAAAATGCTTGCAAATACCTCCAGGAATTAAGAGCATTACTAAGGAAGAAAGGGTAGAGAGGTTTCTTATCTTATTATAAGTCCTTCTGAAATATTAGATGCCTTATTATGCGCTTGTTTACTTTTCAGAATTTAAAATTCTACTTTAGAATTCTACTTTTTAGAATTAAAAAGTAAATAGGAACTTATCTAACTCTTAAGTCTTCACTCAGTACTCCCATACATTTTATACATTAAAATTATCAAATTCATACCTACAGACGATAGGGCCATGTCTGTATAAAACACCAATTTTTAAAATAAGAGTTAAGAATCCTTACTAGTAATTGTGCAGTTAGATATATATGTTTTTCTTCATATTCCCTTTTGTTCTCTTTTTTCTCTAATTCAATCATGAATATGCCCAGCTCTTACATCTACGTCTTATTCTTCAATCCTACTTAGTATCAGCTCCCTTCAAAAGTCTTACATAATTTGTAAATTTCTGACTGAAATTCTCAATTCTCATTGGAACTAAAAAACATTAACCAAAGGTTTAATTCTCAAACATATTGCCTGGCTAAGAGTTTTAGACAAGCTCTGAACATATTGTGAATATATCAAAATGCATATTTTCTTTCCTCTGTGTCAGTATTTTATAGAAGTCTCTTAAAGAGTTCTGAAGGAGAACAGTTTATAATAATCCATGCAAAATAAGAACAGGAAATATGATAATAAATTCTAAATATATTTAGCATGATTAATCTTTGTGAGTTGCACATGAACCACTTTCTACATAACTTTTTGAAAATAGTACTTCGGAGAAATTTGTCATAGGCATTCAAAATTAATGTGTCAGGTTGTCATGAATAAATACCAAAATCTATAGAGTCAGAACTTATTGTTTTGATTCTCCATCAAAGGCATTTTCAAACTGCCTTTCAAAGCAAGCACATCTTTTGCAGATGCTCTCCAATATAAATTGACAGCAGCACTGTGCTTAAATATCTGATATTTTTTCAAGAAATATATGAATAAGTTGAATTACTTAAGAACAAGAGCAAATAAAGTTAAATAAATTTTCATTATATTAAAAACTATGGGTTGGAAAAAGTTTCTATTTTTTAATACTTCTTACATAAAGCCCCTTAAATTTGTACTGTTTATTAAATAATATTCCTTAAATATTTATATTAATTACTACTCTTTATATCTTTCCTTAAGTATACAATTAATACTGTATATTTATTCCCAGATGTTCATGATCATACTCAATCTCTTTAATTAAGTTCATATTAGCTTTTGTTAATTGTTGTTCAAGTAAAACAATCAAATAAAAGAAAGAGAAATTGTTAATAGCTGGCAAGTTTTCATCTTAGCAAAGCTAGTGTTTTCACTCTGTTGTAACAGAAAGAAAACTTTGGTTTTGGTAATTTGGTGTAAAATAAATAGTTTTGTTTTGTTTTTAACATTGGTCTTTGTAAAAGCATATTCAACTTAACATAAAAATTATGGGAGATTAGCACTTATATGACACATTATTTTTTTAATCATATGAACTTAAATCTAAATAAATATGTAGATAATCAGTGATGAAGCACTATCACGTCTAGGAAATCCACTTTCAAAATAATGAGAAATTCAGGCCAGGTACTGTGAGAGGCGGAGGAGGTTGGATCACCTGAGGTCAGGAGTTCGAGACCAGGCTGGTCAACATGGTAAAAACCCATCTCTACTAAAAATACCAAAATTAGCCAGCCATGGTGGCATGCACCTATAGTCCCAGTTACTCAAGAGGCTGAGGCAGGAAAATCACTTAAACCCAGGAAGCCAAGGTTGCAGTGAGATGAGATTGCACCATGGCACTTCAGCCTGGGCGACAAAGCAGGACTCCGTCTCAAAAAAAAAAAAAAAAGATGAAAAAGAAAAAAAAGTAATGAGAAATCATTTAAAGAATGCCTAAAATATATAAATGTGTTTAATGAAGATATTCATTTATTCATCAAATATATTATATGTCAACCATGGGCTAAGAATTATCCAATATGCTACTGATTCAGTCAGTGGGACTGAGCCCAATGCTCACAATCTATTGTAGGAAACAATCAGGCTGGGACTGGTGGCTCAAGCCTGTAATCTCAACACTTTGGGAGGCCAAGATGGGTGGATCACCTGAGGTCAGGAGTTCAAGACCACGCTGGCCAACACGGTGAAACCCCAACTCTACTAAAAATACAAAAAATTAGCCTGGCATGGTGGTGCAGGCCTGAAATTCCGGCTACTCAGGAAGCTGAGGTAGGAGAATCACTTGAATCCGGTAGGCCAGGGTTGCAGTAAGCCTAGATCTTGAGATCATGTCATTACATTCCATTCTGGGCAACAAGAGTGAAACTCCCATCTCAAAAAAAAAAAAAGAAAGAAAGAAAGAAAGAAAGAAGAAAGAAAAAGAAAGAAAGAAAGAAAGAAAGAAAGAAAGAAAGAAAGAAAGAAAGAAGAAAGAAAGAAAGAAAGAAAGAAAGAGAAAGAAAGAAAGAAAGAAAGCAAGAAAGAAAGAAAGAAAGAAAGAAAGAAAGAAAGAAAGAAAGAAAGAAAGAAAGAAGGAAAGAAATGAAAGGAAAGGAAAACAATCAAAAGACTATCTTCCCGGAGGAGAGGTTTTCTAAAATAAACTTTTGAGAAATGAGTGAACAGAGAAGAGCATTCAGGCAAAGGAAGCCGCAAAACATGATTCTTGAGATAGCATCATACAGCTATTTCAGAGATGCCATGGAAGGTGGATTTGGGTGAGCTTTAGAATGGAAAGTGGGAAATCATGACTGGAAAACTGAACAAAACATGTCTCACATGCCATGTCAAAGAATTTGAACATTATATACATAGAAACTGGAATTGCATTGCAAATTCTTAGCAAGAATTTGACTTATGATTTTCCAAAGGTTTCTAAAATCAAAGAAAGATTGGATTCATCTATGTAGGTAAACAAGCCATCACTTTAAGAAATTTCTTTTTATAGAAAATCAATTGTTTGTCTTATTAAAAAAATAACACTTCATTCTACTTCCTCTTGTATTTCTTAGTTATTATTTATCCAAACAAACTGACTTGTAAATTTACCTTTCTTTAAAATTATGATGGGTAGAACTTCCAAAGTCATTCCCACTTCAACTAACTCTTCCTAACCATATTTTCAGAAAACTAAATTGTACCAAAAGATAATATAGAAACTTGTAATTTTCTAGCCACCTTCCTTTACTTTAAAGTCCTGAAAACTGAGGCCAAGAGGAGAAATTAATTTCCCCATGTCAAACAGCTTTGTCTAAAAATCAGGATTTCCTAAAAAGGGAAAATTGTTCTATGTATAAATTATGCCTCAAAAAACTAGACTTCCAAAAAAATGAGCATTATGTTAAGAGCATACATAGATTTGAAGGAATTTTATAAGCCCATTTCCACACTGCTATACAGATACTATGTGAGATGGAGTAATTTATAAGAAATGAGGTTTCTAACAGTTTTAACTGACTAACAGTTTTGCATGGCTGAGGAGGCCTCAGGAAACTTGCGATCATGGTGTAAGGCAAGGGAAAGCAAGGCATGCCTTACATGGTGGCAGGAGAGAGACAGAGTGAGGGGGTAACTGTCAAACACTTTTAAAACCCTCAGCAGGCCAGGTGTGGTGGCTAAAGTGTGTAATCCCAGCAGTTTGGGAGGCTGAGGTAGGTGGATCACAAGGTCAGGATTGAGACCAACCTGGCCAACACAGTGAAAACCAGTCTCTTCTAAAAATACAAAAATTATCTGGGTGTGGTGCCTGTAATCCCAGCTACTTGGGAGGCTGAGGCAGGAGAATTGCTTGAACCTGGGAAGTAGAGATTGCAGTGAGTCAAGATTGCGCCACTGCACTCCAACCTGGGTGACAGAGCTAGACTCGGTCTCAAAAAAGAACAAAAAACAAAAACAAACAAACAATAAATACCTCAGATTTCATGATAACTCACTCACTATCATGAGAACAATATGGGGGAAAGCATCCCCATGATCCAATCATTTCCCACCAAGTCCCTACCCTGACACGTGGGGATTTCAATTTGAGGTGAGATTTGGGTAGGGAGACAGAGCCAAATCATATCAGGAATATATTAGAGAAAACTTAGACAGAAATTTTACATAGGCTAACTATTTTAACTTGTATGACATTTTGATATTTTCATTTTGTTATTTCTTCTTTTTACATATACTGTTCTCAAAAAAATGGGCATTTGGTGATATTATTATCCAATGATAGATTAATATTATCTAATATTAATTACATAATATTATTTAATATTTACATGTAAAGGTAAGTGAACCTCAGAAGGACACACATGCAACCTAATACAGAAGCACTCAAATTCATAAAGCAAGTTCTTAGAGACCTAAATAGACTACTACACAATACTAGTGAGAGACTTTAACACCCCACTGACAATATTCGACAAATCATCAAGACAAAATATTAACAAACATATACAGCACCTGAATTTAACTCTGGATCAAGTGGACCCAATAGATAGCTACAGAACTCTCCACCCAAATTCAACAGAATATATATTCTTCTCATTGCCAAATGGCAGTTACTCTAAAATTGATCACATTATCAGAAGTAAGATACTTCTCAGCAAATGCCAAAGAACTGAAATCATAACTAACCGTTTCTCAGACCACAGTGCAATCAAATTAGAGATTAAGAATAAGAAATTTTCTCAAAACCACTCAACTACCTGGAAATGGAACAACTGGCTCCTGAATGACTCTTAAGTAAAAGATTAAATTAAAACAGAAATTGAGAAGTTCTTTGAAATTAATGAGAACAAAAAGATAATGTACCAGAATCTCTGGGATGCAGCTGAACCAGTGTTAAGAGGAAAATTTATAGCACCAAATGCACACATCAAAAAAGCTAGAAAGATCTCAAGGTAACAACTTAACATCTCAACTAAAAGAACTAGAAAACAAGAAGCAAACAAACCCCAAAGTTGGCAGAAGAAAACAAATAACCAAGATCACAGCTGAACTGAAAGAGATAGAGACACCAAAAACTCTTCAAAAAATTAACAAATCCAGTAGCTTGTTTTTTTTGAGAAAAAACAATAAAATAGACCACTAGCTATATTAATGAAGAAAAGAGAGAAGAATCAAATAAACACACTCAGAAAAAAAAGGCAATATCACCTCTGATCCCACAGAAATACAGACCACCATCAGAGAATACTATAAACACCTCTGTGCATATAAACTAGAAAATCTAGAAGAAATGGGTAAATTCCTGGACAAATACTCCCTCCTAAGACTGAATCAGAAGTAAATTGAATCCCTGAATAGATGAATAATGAGTTCTGAAATTGAGGAAGTAATAAACAGCCTACCAACAAAAAACACCCAGGACAAGATGAATTCACAGCTGAATTCTACCAGAGGTACAAAAAAGAGCTAGTACCATTTCTTCTGAAACTACTCCAAAAAATTAAAAAGTAGGTGCTCTTCCCTAATTTATTCTATGAACCCAGCATCAGCCTGATGCCAAAACCTGTCAGAGATAACAATAAATAAATAAACCAAAAAAATACACTTTAGCCCAATATCCTTGATGAACATTGATCCAAAAATAATCAATAAAATACTGGCAAACTGAATCAGCAGCACATCAAAAACCTTATCCCCCACAATAAAGTCAGCTTCACATCCAAGATTCAAGGTTGGTTCAACATATGCAAATCAATAAATGTGACATCACATAAACATAACTAAAGAGAAAATAGATATGATTTTCTCAATAGATGCAGAAAAAGCCTTCAATAAAATCCAACATCCTTCATGTTAAAAACTCTCAATAAACTGGGTATTGAAGGAACATACCTCAAAATAATAAAAGCCATCTATGACAAACCTACAGCCAATATAGTACTGAATGAGCAAAAGCTGGACGCATTCCCCTTGAAAACAAGTACAGGACAAGCAGGCCATCTCTCACCACTCCTGTTCAATGTAATAGGAAAATTCTGGCCAATGAAATCAGGCAAAAGAAAGAAATGAAGTTTATTCAAATAAGAAGAGAGGAAGTCAAATTATCTTTGTTGCAGATGACATAATCCTATAACTAGACAACCCCATCACAATTAGAATAAAATGAAATTATAAAAACTAAATTATGAGTAATGAATGTATAAAAAGGTATTAAGTTAATTTAGATATAATATTATTAATGTGATAAACTTAACACTAGGTGATAAGTTTAGCACATTTGTAGAACATATATGCACTTCTAAGTTTCATTTAAAGACAGTTTCATTAAAATTAACTACTAGGTGTCTAGAACTTTAATGTATATAAAAGCTAAACTTTAAATTTCTTTTGCTATATAAACCATAAAATGCCTTCGAAAATGTCTTTGAAAGCACGGACTACTTTAAAGTGCAAGCTCTTTTATAAAATGTTAGTGACAAAAAGTAATTTTAAAAAGTAAATAATTTCAGAAAACATATGTGCTTATGTATGATTCATGATCCTAAAAAGAATTAAAAATAATTTTAAAATTACTGGTTTATCCATCCTTTTATAAAAGCTAGAAATTTAATTTCAGAATTTACAAAGAAAATGTCTTTTAAAAAGGCAACTGAAGAAGTTTCTGCCTGTTTCCAAATTTCCATAATAGAATAAATGTATCTCTAATTTACAAATGTGCATAATTTCAGTTATTTTATAGTAACCCTTCACTGGCCTCCTAGATATGCTTATCCTTGATTTTGGTGCATTGTATTAATAATGTCTTGATGTATCTTGTGGCTTAACTCAATATTGTTAAAGGTGACCTTTTGATTTGATTGTTTAGCTGACTTTGGTGCTAATAAGATAAAGAATGAGGTGTCTAATGAACCTTGTATATGGAAATAATGATAGATGGCTTATTTGGAATTCTACAGACGCAGCACTGCCAAGGCTGCTGAGGAGTCTTTGGATCCTAACTAATTTTAGAGAGGTTTTATTGATTACACAGAGACAGGGCACATTTTAATCATTTTTACAGCACTGTATTGCCTGAGGTACCAAAATCCATTAAACAAGGATTATAAACTTTATTTTAAACTGGATCCTAAATTGTTTCTTGATGTATAGTCAACAACTGCTCTGTAATATCAATCACAGTTACTAAGGCATATTAAAATCAACTTGTTTAATTTTAATTGCTCATATCCCTGACCCTCTGAGATGCAGCTGTTCATGAAGCTAAATTACTTTTCTCCCAGATAGGAGTTTCATTTTAGTTTATGTTGCAACAATTTCTTTCCTAAGGCTACCAGGATGTTCTGTTTTTAACATGTCTGCTTTTAATTTTTGCTTCCTATCCTTAAAAATGTACTAGAAATGACTCCAAGATATGACTTTTTTGTCATTCTCCACATCTTTTAATCTTTCTAGGGAATAAGTGTTTCACTGAAATTATTTGAATTGAATATTAAAATGATACAAAAACATATGCAAATGTTTCATGTGGATGTATTGCTACAAAATAAAAGTAGGATAGACCACCATACACCTAAGAGCAAAAACATTTATTTAACAGAAAAAATTATTTAACAGAATGTCAATTTTCTTATGTTAAAATGGCACTTTATGTGTTTGATGCATTACATAGATTTGGTATAAATACTTGTACTCCTTAAATATTTATTAAAATGTAAAGGATTATGAATCAATACCCACACTGTGTAACACTTGAGCGAAAAAAAAAAAAGGGAGAGAAAATAAACCCGTGAGCTTGACTTCTCTGGGAATAGATTGACTTTAACAATAAAAAACTTGATTTAAGACCTGGTTTTCCCACTAAATTATCATGTGACCAACAGGTTAGTTAATGCATTTGGACCTCTATTTCCACATTTGTAAGATAAAAATAAAATTTTTCTTAAGTGACAGGGAAATTTGAATTTTATTATGCTAATACATCTGACATATTTTAGAAATGTTAATGTCCTTTCTTATTGTTCATGTGTATCCATAAAAATTTGTTGACTCAGATATATCTACTCACTTTGTCAAAGAGTCAATATATGTACAAATACCTATAGAGAGGAAACATTAGGGGGGAAGGAATGCAATATGAGGAAGAATTAATTTAATTTTAAAACCGTATATTTGATGTTAAAAGGATCTTCATACATTTTCAAAGCTGTAGGTTCAAAATAACTAGATCAACACTTAAAAACACCATCTTGCTAGGTTAATAGTGACCTAAACACTAACACAAAGTCAAACGTGAATTATCTTAATTTTTCTTCAACTCTCTAGCTTCAACTGAACTCAATAAAAAATGTTTGGTTTTTTTTTTTTTTTTTTTTTTTACTTTTTTTTTTAATTGCATTTTAGGTTCTGGGGTACATGTGTAGATTATGCAGGATTGTTGCATAGGTACACACATGGCAATGTGGTTTGCTGCCCCCATCCTCTGTCAACTACATCTGGCATTTCTCTCCATGTTATCCCTCCCTAACCTCCCCACCCCACCCTGTCCATCCCTTGCCCCCACAGTAGACCCCAGTGTGTGATGCTCCCCTCCCTGTGTCCATGTGTTCTCATTGTTCAACACCCACCTATGAGTGAGAACATATCGTGTTTGATTTTCTGTTCTTCTGTCAGTTTGCTGAGAAGGATAGTTTCCAGATTCATCCATGTCCCTACAAAGGACACGAACTCATTGTTTTTTATGGCTGCATAGTATTCCATGGTATATATGTGCCACATTTTCCTTGTCCAGTCTATTGTCGATGGGCATTTGGGTTGGTTCCAGGTCTTTGCTATTGTAAACAGTGCCACTATGAACATACCTGTGCATGTGTCTTTATAACAGAATGATTTATAATCCCTTGGATATG
>CAUYLG010020535.1:0-12167 GCA_963573385.1 Cacajao melanocephalus
TAGGAATGAAATATCACTGCTGTCTCATTACATCATGGTTTTCACTAAAGCCAGGGCACTGATAGCATAGGAAGAAATGCCTGATATAGGTGAAGGGGAGGAAAGCAGCAAATCACACTGCCACATGTGTACCTATGCAACAATCTTGCATGTTCTTCACATGTACCCCAAAACCTAAAATACATAAAAATTTAAAAAAGAAAAAAAAAAAGAAAACTTACTGTCAATCATTTGAAATGGCTGGCCTATGAAACAGTCATAAAGGTTCAGAAAGAACATTGGTTTTAAACTGAAATTGTCATCTAGATCTATTTGTAGCAGTAAAATGTATATTAAAGTAGACTGCCTCCCCACAATCATTTCTGGGGCTGCCATTAAATGTTGTTATACATATGCTTTATGTTCCTCTATTAGTTTGACTGCAGTTTGGTTCACTTCATTAATGGAGATTGACTGCAATAAGTGATGAAGAATCCAATCTGAATCTGCAGAATCTGGTTCTGAGCTATCATCATAAGGAATTCATAATTCTTTACAATGTAAATAAAAGTGAAACCTATTTTACCATACAATTCTGTAGCAAAAATAAGAAGATTAAGAACAACAATATGTGATCTTGACACATGTTAAGGCTTCCTATTACACTAATTGACAGAGCATGCCTGTTAATAACAGTAACAATTTCTATCCTCTTTCAGTTTGTTTTCTCCAGTTTACTTGGACGAAATCATACCATATACTGTATTTTTGGAATCTACACAAAGTACAAGGCTTCCTTTGTCTGCATACATAACTCACATGCAGACTACATGTTATATACAATGAGTGATTCCTTGAGAGTATTTTTTTAGTAACACATAACATATTTGACTCAAAAAATTCCATATTACATTTTGGCACTTTTATAATATGCTAATTATTCAATTAGGTAGGCCATTTTCTTTTGCTTTCTCAATGCAGGGAAAAACTTTTATATTTTTATAAAAGTTTTTATTTTAGATTGTATCTGTTTATATTTCAGATTATATCTGTCTGTAACCTGTAATAATTCTCAATTTAATGTAATATCTTGCTACCACTTGTCCATGAGCTTGTAAATAAAAAGTTTGATTCATATTTTGACAACAAATTAATTTTGTCATTTTTATATATTTATAATGCTAACCATTTACTCATTATTCTCACAAACATCATGTCCAGAAAATTTGTGAGCTTGTTTGTTGATTTCTCTATTGAGTGGTATATTACAAAAATAAAATAGCAATTTGAAATATTAATAAAAGTTAACAAAAAGTATTGTATTTCTTTGGTTTAATTTGTGGAAAAATTAAAAATTTTATTAACTTCCTTATCCTTTGGAAAAACTATTATAAATGTTTCTCTAAAATAGTAACAAACATTTCTCAAAGCTAATTTCTAAAGATACAGTTTAAACATTGAGCCATATTTTGCTCCTTTAAGTCATATGTAGTTGAAGAAACAAATCGCCCACAATCCACATTAACATATGATCTTTGAGAAAATATTAAGTTACTGAGCATCTGTTCTATGAAGGGCATCCTAAGAAATGTGTAAATGAAAAAGAGAAAAGAAATCAAATAACAACTTAGTAAATGAAATACCTTATAAATAAAAAATGTTAGAAGTATAAGGAGAAGAGAAATGAATTCATCATTTCAGACTAAAAATGAAGGATAATATCTTACAAAGCATTTTGCCCTAAGAATTGTACTAAAAATGTTACAAAATTGGTTGGAAAATTTATATGTCTTTATAATTGTAAATAATTAACAAGACAAAATATTAATTTTTGAAGTATATATATATATGACAATTACTGTTATCAAAGATGTGAAGAAATTGGAACTCACTTTTGAGGAGAATGAAGAATGGTGCAGCTACTATTAAAAACAGAATGGATGTTCCTCCATAATTTGAAATAGAACTACCATATGATCCAACAATTCCACTATTCTGGGTATATTCCAAAGGAATTGAAATCAAAATATCAAAGAGATATTTGAACCCCCATGTTCATTACAGAGTTATCTACAATAGCCAAGATATGAAAACAACCTAAATGTCTGACAGATGTACAGATAAAGCAAATGTAGTATATACATACAATGGAATATTATCTAGTCTTTAAAAAGAAGGAAGAAATCTTCCCACATATGACAAGATGAATGAACCTATAGGACATTATGTTAAGGGAAATAAGTAACAGAAGGAAAAATGCTACATAATTTCACTAAAATGAGATATTTAGAGCAGTCAACCTCTTGGAAACCGAAAGTATAGTATATGCCAGCGACTGTTGAGAAGAGAAAATGGGGAGTTGCTGTTCAACAGGGTAAATTTAGTTAGGCAAGATTAACAAATTCTATAAATCTGCTGTACAACATCATCCCTATAATGAACAATACTATATTGTACACTTAAAATTTTGTTAAGAGGATAGAACTCATGTTAAGTATTCTTACCATTAATTTAATATCAATCCATACAAGCATATGCTGTACCTAGAATCAGAAAATTTTTCATTAAAATGCTTATTTTCTCAAACAAAAAAAATTTTTTACAAATGAATTGTTTGTAAATATGACTGATTTAAATTATTTTAAATGTTTAAAGTAAGCTTTTAAAAACAGTTAATAATGGCCAGGTGTGGTGGTTCATGCCTGTAATCCCAGCACTTTAGGAGGCCGAGGCAGGTGGACTGCCTGAGGTCAGGAGTTCGAGACCAGTCTGGCCAAATGGTGAAACCTCGTCTCTACTAAAAATACAAAAAAAAAAAAAAAATTAGTCCATGTGGTGGCATGCAACTGCAATTTCAGCTACTCGGGAGGCTGAGGCAGGGGAATTGCTTGAACCAGGAAGCTGGAGGTTACAGTGAGCCATGATTGCATCACTTCACTCCAGCCTGGGCGACAGTTAATAATATCTTGGGCTAACATAAAAGTCCACACATTCTGATAGCTAGTTCAATGTATCAGTTTAGAAAAGCACCTTATTGGAAACCATAAAGTATTGCAAGTGGACATATTCAGAATTAATCAGGTTTTATTTTCCAATTAGTTGGCTACTTGCTATGAAAATTCTCATTCAATTAAAGTGATTGAAATTATTTCAAAAAATGTGTGGGTCAGACACATTGTCAGGCACCAGGAATGATGGGATGAAAAGAAAAGCAGTCCATTTCAAGAAACTTACTATGCATTGAGGTGCAGAGATAGAAAAAGAACTAAATTATAGGACGATGTCAGAAGCTTAATGATCAAAGAATGTACTAGGTACAGAGATCACAAGATGAAGGAGGTCTGAAATTTATTTGCAGAGGTCAAGGATGGCTCCTCTGGAGAAATCTTTTGGATTTGTTTTTGAGGAATAATTGCTTCATCTTGTGAACATGGAAGAGATATTTATTACAATTAGAATGAACATTGAAGACTAAATATTAGGACAGAAATTTGATTTTAATTTATTGTACCACCATATAAAGAAGTGAAGCACAAGTTACTGGAAAACACACACACATACATACATACACACACACACACACACACACACACACACACACTCTGTTCTGTTACTCCATATCCTATGAATTAAGTAGGGAAGCATTCATATCCATAAGAAAGATTTCACCATGCTGCTAAGAAAATCGAATAGCTTAACAGATTTTATGAATCTGTTATTATTGCATTTTTAACTCTAGTGCTCTATAATATGACGTCAACCATTTAAATAGTTTTTAAATTAGGATAGGAAAAAACTTATCATTAATACAGGTGTACTTTTTTAGGGTAAAAGCAAATAATTATACTGGGATAACTGGCAGCTGAAACTGGGGCAGCTGGGATAACCAGTTGAAACTAACTGAAGTCAGGGGGCATGTACGATATCATGTTCTTCCTTTCCTCTCCTGTCAATCCAGCCCACTTTCTTTTCTAAGTTTATTTGTGTTTAATAAATTTTTAAAGAAACTGACCAAGTCTTGCTTCATTTTTAAAACGTTTAACAATTCTTTCTTACCTGTCAAAATAAAGGGGGAAGGGATTCATTTTCATGACACATTTTAATTTATAGCCTCAATTACCCAATTCGGGTTCAGTTGGTACTATTTTTCTACATGCGCTTAACAAGAGGATCAAGCCAAATGACTCATTATTATTTAATGTATGGATCGGGGAAACATTTTATATCAAATTATATGTGTTGTTTCCCAACATAATTTTTTAGGTCTTTACTCTGTTTCCTGCCCCCTACTTTCACATAAGGATCAATAAAGGCTTCCTACATACATTGTCTTCAATATAAGTCTGTTATTATAGAAACATGTGTACAACAAAAAGTCTAGTTCCCCTTTGAATGTCTGCTAAATGTTCAGGTTTAAGGACCTGAAGATCATCACTTCGAAACCAAAAAAAAAAAAAAAAGATTTGGGGATCAGAAGAGGGTGGGAATCTACAGCCAAAGTTTACATGATTAGTGGTAAATTTTCAGTGAAAGAGAGGAAAATCCAGATTGCTCTCTCCCTAGAAGGATAAATAAGATATCTTGGGGCTCAGAAGCCAGCGGCGGGGTGACGGGGGGGTGGACAGGGGAGGTGGGCGGAGGGCAGAGGTGTGGGATGGGGAATAAAGAAGACGATGCAGGAGGAGGAGTTAACTAGGACTAGGGAATTGGATGTGGGGGGACTAATTGACCATACTATAGCTACAAGAAGAACAAGCACTGTTTTCTTGTCATTAAGCAACTGAAGTGTGAACCAGGTTTTCACTAATTGAAAGTCTTTGGTGTTATAAAGAGAACAAAACTACTTATTCAGGGTAAAGACAAATCATTACGTTGGTACCATCAGTTCCAGTATTGGTGGCTGGGCCAGTTGTAGATTTATCACATATCTAATTCCTGACTGCTATCACATATAAAATTCCTGACTGTTATAGGCTTATTATAAACTAAAAGGCAGGACAATTTTAATGAAGTTAAAGATTAGAAGTGAGAAGATATCTTCCTGTGCATACTGTAATATTATCTGTCTTTTTTCATGCTCGAATAGTGGTAATACCTCAGCTACAGTAGTCCAAATATTGGCAGTTGATAGCCCATCAAAAGTTGCATAAATAAATTTGTTTTGTGTGACCTAATAGGTCTGGACATCTCCCCTTTAAACAACACAGGTGAGGCCTTGATCTTGAGCACAGGAGGGCGGTCAATGTGGAAGGAAAGGGGAGCTCTTCCCACTCCTTTCCTTAATCTTCTATCTACTTGTGAACCCTAAATGGGTTGGACTCAATGTTGCTCCAACACTCCTATCTCCCCAAAAGTATTAAAGACCATCTCCACTTTCTGTGAATTCCATTTTGTGCTGATACAAATGCTACCCTTTTGCTTGAATTGACATACCTTCACCTCTTGCTGCTATATTCTATTAATAAGAAAATCCATTAATATAGATACAGGCTAACTGAAATGTCTAAATGTTAGCAAGTTTTATTCTAGAAGCTATAGTTTTAAGCAGAATTATCTTTCAATGTTCATCTCTGTCGCCCTTTTGAAGAATAATTCCTTTAAAAATTCAACCATATGTAACACTTTCTTCGTAAAAATTGTCCTGCCTTTTAGTTTATAATAAGCCTATATCAGTCAGGAATTTTATATGTGATAGCAGTCAGGAATTAGATATGTGATAAATCTACAACTGGCCCAGCCACCAATACTGGAACTGATGGTACCAACGTAATGATTTGTCTTTACCCTGAATAAGTGGTTTTGTTCTCTTTATAACACCAAATCAAAGACAAAGACTTTTTAATAGTATCTTTCATGATTCATCCTTCTTATCCTCACCCACACTTTTCGAGGTGTTCTTCTGGAGCTCTTGATCATGTCAACATTCTCAAGCAAGGAAGCATTCTCCTTCTATCCTTCTGAAATTTATCAGCACTGAGGCTTGAATTATTTTTCCATCCCCAGTTTTGTTGTACTTCCTAAATCATCTTTGCTGTTTCAGAAGTCATCTGTATTATTCTCATCAGGGTTCCTACAAACTAGGAGTGAGTAAACTACTCTACAGAAGGCCAAATTTTGCCCACAGCCTATAGTTTATGGCCTACTGTCTAATAGTGGTTTTTACATTTCAAAGTGTTGTACGAGAAATAAGACTATGCACTAAACATGGTGTCTGGCTCAAAAACCCCAAGTATTCACTTTAACAATTGTCATTAATAATTAATCACTTTGGAGAAAACATACATTAACCTTTGCTGTAGGGTCACTACCATTAACCCAAACTATGTTGGCAACAAGTGTAGGATTTCTAATTAGTCCCCCATGCTGATATGTACCACATGAGAATTCTTTGAGGCCCTGGGAGTCCCAACCTATAGTATATTAATCTCTGTAAATTCAAGAACCCTTAACATTGTCTTGGTTTCACTTCAGCCCAATGAAGCCTTTGCTAAGGTCAAGATGCAAAAGTAAAGCCTGATATGTATATTTATATTAATATATTATTTTACATGTATATATTATTTATTAATATAATATTAATATACTATTTGATTATAATTCAGATAAATTCAACTGCTTTCTTGGAACTTTATACCTTTTATCTAAGAACATTATTGTTAAAAGTAAATACCTACTTAAGCTCTTTTATGTTATAAATGTTAAATATTTGTGCTCCTTTTAAAATATATATTTGCATCATAAATTAGATCAAAGTTTAGCTTATTAACTACACATGGGTAAACACACTTCATATTTTAAAACTTTATATAGTAATTTATACATATACCTAATTTAAAAGATAAGATCCAAGAAAAGAGAAAAATTTTGATTTCAATCTCTTTGTATTCTGAAACCAGCCTCTCTTCTGAATCAAAAAATGAGGTACTTTTACTCAGGAATATCACACAGCTTATTAATAAAATTGCACTGAAAAGAGTTTTAAAATACATTTTTTAAAGAAAGATGTTGTTTCCCTAAAACATTGGGTGATTATTTCTGTTCTCTGACGGTAGGGAAGTTCCATTATTTAAAAGGTTACATTATACCTCTGCTGGGAGAATAAAATAAACAAACAAACAGTCAATTCCCTGAGAATGAAAGCAACAGGGAGGCAGTTGCATTCATTTAAACCCAAAAATTTGTAGAAAGCATTTATCTCAAGGTGAACCATAAGGTGCTGTTGTAAGAATGTACATTATCTAACCAGCTGTTGGCCTATCCAAATGAAGCAAAACCAAGTATGATAAAGGAGTTAGAAAAATTCTCTTTACATATGGCATGGAAGAAATAATTAGCTTGCTTCTCTGTTATTACCAGAAGAAGATGATTGGCAAGGTATCATCTACAATGCAAAAATTAAATGTTTTTACTTATATACTCCTCCCATATAAATTGGTATACCAACTGTAATTCCTGAGTTATGACACACCTGCCTCCTCCAAATACATACAGATGTTTATCATTCAAGCAATGGTTTATTTCCCTAGCGAGGATGCAATAAGGACTATCTGAGCCAAGTTGTTAAGGAAGCAGACGCCCCCTTATTAACAGCTTCCTTTCATTTTTTCTGTTCACTGCAACTTGTACTTATCACTCCACAGGAAACTGTTATCCTCCACCGCAGAATGCTAAGGGCCATTAATTTGATCATTGCCATTATGACTATCTATGATATCAGTAATTTATTTTTTTTTACTCTATTCATTTTCTAACACACCATACATAGTATGTTACCTACATAGTATTTCCTTGTTGGTTTCTCTGAGGAACTTGAAGCTATCAATTTTTATCACCATTGATAAAAGCAGAAATAATTGACCTCCACCAAACTAATGTCATACAATCAATGGCCTCAATTCTACTTGTAAAACATATTGCATAGTGCATATATTAGTAGACTACATTTTATCACACCTAAACTTGTTGCTTTCTGACCAAAAGTTTGAGTTTGGGCTCAAACCAGTTTAATATAATACTTTACTTACAAAGCATTATTAAACTGTATGTATATCAATATAATACACATATAAAAAGAGAATTATTTTAAAAACTACTGAATGGCTTGGATATGGTAGATACTGTGAGAAAAAAACACAAAATTAATAAATACATGTGAGAATAAACACTTCTTCAGCAATACTGCTTAACATTATTTTAAAAAGCTAAAGCCATTTATTGATAGATAAAACTTGATTGAGAAATAACTACACATTACTAAGTACAGAACGCGTTTCTATATTACCTCAAAAAACAATACCTTAAAGAGCACTGTACACATCCCAAGATACATGCAAAGGTCAAAGAAAGTCAGCATGGATACCCTTACAATGTTCTAGGAATATTTTTTAACAGGAATTTTAACGTTCAATATATTTGAAGGAAATAGAAATATTTTCAAATACAGATTGCTGAAAACTACAGTTTGGGCCAGTGATTTATCATCTTTAATCCAACCCATGAAATAAGTGAATCTGAGTGATAAATGCAGAATTCTTTGAGTTATACTTTGGAAAAAATTGGCACATGAAAATATATGTCTTACATAATTGTCAAAAGTTAGTAACATCAAGTATATAGCCTTCACAAATAATAAAACTCTTAGTTCAATTCACTAAATCTTGAAGAAATTTCAGCTTAAATTTTTGAAACCACCATCAAAACCTCCTACACTATAGGAAAATCATGAATAAAATGTTTTAAGCAATACAAAATTAAAGTTTCACAAAATAAAGTAGAGGACATATACTGAATGATGATAATCTGTTAGAAAAATTATGTATCATGTAACATCATAATAGCCATTTCATAAAGCAGATATAGCTACATGTGGAAAGGATAAAATCGGTATGTAAAAATATTCATGGCTGGGTGAGGTGGCGCACGCCTGTAATCCCAGAATTTTGGGAGGCTGAGGTGGGCAGATCACAAGTTCAAGAGATAGAGCCCATCCTGGCCAACAAGGAAAACCTCACCTCTACTAAAAAATATAACAATCAGGCAGGCATGGTGGCAGGTGCCTGTAGTCCCAGCTATTTGAGGGGTTTAGGCAAGAGAATTGCTTGAATGCAGGAGGTGGAGGTTGCAGTGAGCCGAGTCAAGATCACACGACTACAGTCCAGCCTGGCAACAGAGTGAGATTCCGTCAAAAAAAAAAAAAAAAAAAAAAAAGTATATATATTCATACAGTGGTCAAAACTTCTCATGGTGTAGTTTTCCATAATATTATAATTTGCTTAAAAGGTAATTATTATCTGTTCAAATAAGTGGAAATATTATGCAATGAAAACATTATTTCCTAATCTAATCAAATTCTGCTTTGATCACAGATTTTTTCAAATTAGTACTAACCACATATGCAAAAATAATTCATATGACAACATTAACATTCTAAGAAATAGAACATTCTATTTCTTACTAACGTTCTAATGAAATTATTAAAAATACACTCTTCTGGAAGTTATTATTCTTGCTGCTTTTCTTCTCTGATAATTTCGAGTAATTTTTTCTGGTACTTCTTCCTAAATTCTAAAATATTTTTATCTAGTTTTTCCACCCACAGTAATTCCATATAACAATTCATAGCTTCAGTAGTGAGATGATCAGAACTGGTTCCTTTGCTAATCTCTTCAGATCTGTTTATCCAACAACTTGCTTGAAATCATCATTTACATCAATCACTGAAACTTAAAATTTTACGTGTGCAAATTAAAATTTAGTTTCCTCTCCCCACAAATAGACTTTTTCTTTTATGCTTCTTGTCTAATTACCATTCACTTGAGTGTAAAACTTTGAAATTACAATAGACTACTCCATTGGGCTACATTCTATCCTTCTAATAACTAAATGTTCATCATTCCTTCAGATGACAGATCTTGTTTTTCATTTCACTTCTTTAATCATTCATTACTTGATGTTAAAGTATAGTAGTAAATTTCTACATTATTGTGTATTCAAAAATAAGTATGTATGCACATTTCTGTTCATAATTCTTAGATGAGTACCTACTAAATGCTCCATAAATGGTATTTTTATATATTATTTGAAGCTTTGAATGATTCATCTATATACCAATTTTTCAGTAACATTTTCTATTATCCAGATAATTGTTATTTTCTACTTCAAAAATATTTGCAACCACATATTGTGGTTATTGTTATCACCTTTTTTACTTACTAGGAACTTTTTTTGCAAAAACATTTCTATTATTATTTGAACTCCAGACAACATTCATCTCTACAAGAGAGTTATCACAGATCTTTTCATTGATAATGTGGAACCTTCTCCAGGATTGGAACATTTAATAACTTTGGGCAAACTTTAATTTTGGAAATAAGATAATTTATCTCTAAATGTGATAAAGTAGAAAAAAATTGGGGTATCAACTCGAGATAAAAAATGGGGCATGAGTGTACATGAATGAAGCTGGAAACTCCAACATGAAAACAATTCTTTATTGAACAGTTATTTCTCAATCTTGTTTTATCTATCAATAAATGGCTTTACCTCTAAAAGAGATGTTAAGCAGTATTGATGAAGAAAAATCCTTGCATTTTCTGACGTAATTAAACTACATATTCAAGATAGACTCTTACAAGTGAAAAATATTTGAAAGTGAAATCATAACAAACTAAGAAAGAAATAGGTAAATAATGGAGAAACAGAAAAAAAACTAAAATTTCTTTTTTAATGTAAAAAAAATTTAAAAATGGGAAAACAAGGTGGTACAAATATAAACTTTAATAAAATCGTAGCATTGAATATCTATATGTTAATAGTTACAGTAAATATGAGTGAACTAAATATTTCAGTTAAAAGCCTGTGATTCTTAAACTGGTTAAAAGGTAAAATTATATCCATCTTGAAAGAGACATACTTTAAATATATCTGTCCATAAAAGCTAAAAATACAAAGAATAAACATTTATGGTAAAAATGAAAACTTATACAGTTACAATTATATGAGATAAAGGCCAAAATACCACCAGAGATAGAGATATTTCATAATGATAAAAAAATTCAATTCCTATATATATTAAATATATATAAATAAATTCTAAGGTATTAATCCAAAAATACTGTACACTGAAAAACAAAACTTAAGCATATAGGAGGGAAGATCCAAGATGGCCAATTAGGAACAGCTCAGGATTGCAGCTCCCAGTGAAAGCGCAGAGGGTGAGTGGACGCCACATTTCCAGACGGATTTTTATTGCCCACAGACTAGGAGATTCCCAGGCGGAGGAGCCCTAAGGGTCACCAGCGCAGCTCTTTTGGCCGGTGCGGCAGTTTTGCCAGCGCCCCGGAGCGGCGGTTTTCCGTACAAAATAATCTAGTCTGGGTCTCCCTTCTAGCTGGCAAGTGGAGCTTCGGGAAGGTAGAATCGCCCATTCATCTGATTAAAAAAGGGGTCTGAAACAGGGAGCCAGGTCAGGAGATTCCCAGGCAAAAAATCGCCTTGAATATCAGCGCCGCTGTTTCAACTGGCGCACTTGGTCACCACACCGGAAATCACACAGATCCCGGCGCCTTTTCATCAGGCTACTGGAACACCTGGGAGAGTCGATCATTCAACTAAACAAAAAAGGCTCTGAGGCAGGGAGCCAGGTGATCAGGCTCGGCTGGTCCCACCCGCACCAAAAAAAAAAAAAAAAAAAAAAAACAGCAATTAGAAACGCTCAGGGTTGAGAGTTTCACACCAAGCACAGCTGAACCCGGGCCGGTCTAGTTTCTGGATGAGGGGTGTCCAACATTACCGAGGCACTCCACCACAAGGAAGGCAGTCTGACATTGCTGAGGCAGCTTGCAGTTGCCGAGGCAACCCCCATTGCCGAGGCAACCCACCATTACAGAGAGTCCACCATTACAGAGGTAAGCCACCACTGCCGAGGCAGTTCTAACCACCCATATACACAGGACTGCAAGGAAGTTCACATGGCAGCTGGGTGGAGCCCACAGCAGCCCAGCAAAGCCTAGGCAGGCAGACAGTGACAAGGCTGCCTCCTTGCTGGGCAGGGCAGCCCTGAAAACCAGCAGCACAATGGAAACTCATAAATAAAGCCCTAACTCCCTGGGACAGAACACCTGGGAAATAAAAAGGGGTTTATGAGTCCTGCTGCAGCAGACTTAAATGTACCTACCCAGCAGCTCTGA
>CAUYLG010020537.1:0-52221 GCA_963573385.1 Cacajao melanocephalus
CCCATCATCCCCAGGAGGAAGTCTGAGCCCTTGGCCTGGGACTCAAGGCCCCTCATTAGCACCCTGCCCACCTGCCCCACACCCCCTGCCATGTGTCCCTCCCTGGGCACTGCTGGTCACCACGGCTCCTGCTCCCAGAGCCCTGAGGGCTGTTCTTATTCCTGTGAATAGTTATTATTGTGCTGCTCCCATGTGGCCTGGAGATGGCCAGGGTGGGGAGCAGGTGGAGCTGGGGTGGGGCTGGCTGAGTCCTTGGAGGCGGCCACTGGGCTCATGCCCCTGCCTCTGCTTCCCCTCCCTGGCTAGGTGCACCTGATGACACCAGACGCAGTCCCCAAGGCATGCTGTGCGCCTACCAAGCTGAGCGCCACCTCTGTGCTCTACTATGACAGCAGCAACAACGTCATCCTGCGCAAGCACCGCAACATGGTGGTCAAGGCCTGCGGCTGCCACTGAGCCCAGCCCACCCGGCCCTGCTGCAGCTGCCCTTCTCATTCAGATCAGGCCCCTCAGAGGCAGGAAACCTTCAAACCCAGCCAGACCCCAAGCCAGGGTGTTGCCAGGGAGGACCCTCACAATTGTGTCCATGCCCCTTCCTCCTTCCTGCCAGGCTCTTATGCTCCCTTTGCCCTGCCAGGTGTTTGTGTGACTGTCCTGTCTCCAGCCCAGGTGGTGTCAATCATCAGGCAGTGTTCTACCCAAACCCCTCCCCCAGAGGCATGTACTGGCCAGTTCTTTGGGGATGGCACAGAAGTCCTGTCTGAAGTTCCATACATGCCCCTTACTGGCCCAGGCCGTGGAATGGATGTGGGATGACCTGAGAGGCACCTGGAACCCACTGTTGGCCACCTTGAGCTCTTCACCATCCACCACAGGGTGTGGTATGTGTAGTCAGGGTCTAGTTGGCTCCCCATTGCCTGCCCCTCTGAGGTGCAAGGCTAGGTATAAAACTGGACATCCCCTGAAATATTGTATATTCATGGATCTGAAGTACTGATCCACTGGCCACAGGTGGGCATGTGGTCAACTCAAGAAAAAGCTGAGTGGACAGCATGATTTAGCGCTAAAGCCAATGGCATTTATCTTCCTTGTCTTCCTGCCTTGCATCTGCCGCTGCTATCTGGGAAAGACATATAGTGCATGGACATTTTGCTTTGGAGAAACAAGAGAAATCTCGGGGGGTTCCAACTGACCCATCTATCTGCCACCATGTTGACGCACCTGGAGCTCAGCTCTGTGGAGTTTTCCTTTTGCTGAGGAAGCATGCGGTTGCGTTGGGTGGCCCAGGATGACAACACACAGCACAGATGCCATCATTTCCCTTTCCCCTCTGCATGGCAGACATCAATAATCAATCTGGAATTTTTTTTTCTTTTTTCTTTTTTTTTTTTTTTGAGACAGAGTCTCGCTCTGTCACCAGGCTGGAGTGCAGTGGTGCCATCTCGGCTCACACCAACCTCTGCCTCTCAGGTTCAAGCAATTCTCCTGACTCAGCTCCTCGAGTAGTTGAGATTACAGGCACACACCACCATACCCAGCTAATTTTTGTATTTTTGGTAGAAATGGGGTTTCACCATGTTGGCCAGGATGGTCTTGATCTCTTGACCTCATGATCTGCCCACTTCGGCCTCCCAAAATGCTAGGATTACAGGCGTGAGCCATTGCACCCGGCTGATCTGGAATGTCTTTCTTCCAAATCTGAATGGAATTTTCAAATGATCGGCACAGCCACTGCCAACAACAGATAAAGTTGATGTAAAGTGAAAACTGGTTGCCTCCTTCTGCCATGCTGAGGAGAAGTCCATCCCCGCCAGAGCAATGTATCGGCAACATGGGCAGCCTGTGGCCAGGTCTGGGGTGAGACCAGGGGCCGTCAAAAACAGGCTGGTCACCAAGGTTAGCGTCACTCTGGGTGCCCAGCAGCCCTATCATGTGTCTTGGGCCTATGAGTCAAAGAAAAGGTCCCAGGGAATGACAGGCAGTAATTAGGCTGAGTTGGGTGGGGAAATTTGTTTCAGCCTCTGCCGTTCTCGGAAACTGCTGTTCTCCTTGGAGCAGCCACTGGAAGTTAGAATGTTTATTTGATTTTTGACTTGCTAGGCCTGTAATTTACCTGCTGGAACAGACAGAGTTCTGCTGCCCAAACCATGTCATTAAAAGCAGATCCTGAGCCCATCCCATCCACAGGCACAGCCTGGCATGGTGGTTCCATTTCCCCATGTGCCCAAGGATGCGCCTCTCTGGAGTTCACATGCTGCATCCCTAGGGATGGGGGCTGGGGAGAGCTGGTCTGGCAGCAGGGGTGGAGGCTGCAGCCATGCTGCGGGACAGCAGCCCCTCCACTTGGACCAGGGAGGACCTCTCTGTGCAAGCGCAGAGGATGAGACCTTCCCATGTACCCAAAGGGCGGGCCCAGGCTGTCTGGAAGGTGGCAAGTTCCCTATCAGCACAGGGATCTCAGCTCTGGCCTGGATGTGAGATCTGACTTATAGGTGGCTTCCTTATCTGGGCCTCCATTTTCTGTAACATGAGGGAACTGCACTTTGTGATCTCCAAACAACCTTCAGCCAGAGAATCTACCAACTCCTCACATTGAGCCAGAAGCAGCCTTATAACCTGGAATGTGGGACTCCAGTGGCTGTCACGAAGCAGAGTTGGCACATAACATGGAACCTGGCCAGGCACGGTGGCTCACACCTGTAATCCCAGCACTTTGGGAGGCTGAGGCAGGCAGATCACCTGAAGTCAGGAGTTCAAGACCATCCTGGCCAACATGGTGAAACCATGTCTGTACTAAAAATACAAAATTACCTGGGCGTGGTGGCGCATGCCCATAATCCTGGCTGCTCCGGAGGCTGAGGCAGGAGAATTGCTTGAATCTGGGAGGTGGAGGTTGCAGTGAGCGGAGATCACAACATTGCACTTTGGCCTGGACGACAAGAGCAAAACTCCTGTCTCAAAAAAAACAAAAAAAAAAACTATGGAACCTATTTGCTATCCTAGTACTTACCTAACAGTTCCTTCTTCTCAACATCAAAGATGGTCTTTTAGGCAACTGTAAATTTCAAATTAGCCAGTTATTTTGACAGCAAATTTTTTATTCCACCTGTATCTTTAGTGCCCAGCCAATGATCTGGCATAGTCGGGGGTGCACCAGGAACGTCTGTTAAAGTACACAAAGGTTTGTAGATATGGAGTACACCTTACCCATTAATCAAGCTGTGCACAGCAGGAGCCAATACGAGCCGGGATCCTCCTGGTTCACACAGAACAACAGAAAAACATATAAGGCTTTGTCTACCTAGTTGGCCATCAGACTTTCAGCAACTTTTGTCGTCCAGACGGTCACCAAATGAAATAAAATAGAAAAATCCTTTGAGCAATGCAGCAATTGTGAATGAACAGAAGCCCTTGAATTTAATCCTTGAGTTAACTTTGCTGAGCCAAGCATGGCATCTGCAGTGGTGGCCCAGGCTGGCAATAAAAATACCACCATTTCCCTTTTCTTTGTTTAGGTCATGGCCTGTTTATCTCATTGCATTAGACTGGAAGGATGAGGGTGGTGGTTTCAGATCTACTGACAGCAATGAGAAATCAATGAGAGTGACAGGAAGAGGGGACACACACAACAGGCGGAGGAGGAATGCCCAGCAGCTTTGGTACTTGCAGTGCAATACTGGTCTTGAGGCCAAGTCAGCAGGGCATTCGTAGTCACTGATTTCTAACTAAGGCAGGGAAGTCACATTTCTGGAAAAGGTCCAAAGAAACAGGAATAGAGGCAGTGCAGCAAGAGACGGATTTTTGGTGCCAAATAGTGGTCGAATCCTGGTTCTGCTTCTTCCTTTGTAGAGTAGGATATTGGTTCTTTCTTCCCAAAGCTATTATAAAGATTAAATATGTACACAAATCTTCATATTAATGCTTAACAATTAGTACTTGCTGGTATTATTACAAATGAATTTGATTATTTTTGAGCCACTTCTATGCCTGTCCATTAAACCAAAATGTGTTCTTCAGGTGACAGTGTATTTATTTCAGAGCTGTGCTTTTTTCCTAAGCAATCCACACATGGCATCCCTTGGAGGGCAGGACTTGTATTCTTATAGCCTTTAAAGGCCTAGCAAGTGTCACTTGTGGCAGTGGCTGTTAAACTTTGCTCTTGTGTTTCCAGACACCAGGATCCTGTGTCCTGGTGAGAGAGGTCTGTACCCACCAGGTGCCATGGGTGGTAATTTGCATGGGGGAACTGCCCATCCAGGGTTCCTTGCTAAAAGGAGGTCAAGCACTTGACCTCCTTTTTGCAAGGAACCCTGGATGGGCACTTGACCCCCTTTTTCAAAACTGTCTTTCACTTCTCAAAAAAATAATGCAGTTTTGGAGGAAAGTGGGATATATAAATAATAAAATACAATTCAAGTCACCATAGTCCCACAAGTCAGATAAACACACTATTAATATTTTGGTGACTTTATTTCTAGGCTTTTTTCTTAAGATATACAAATACCCATGCTCACATATTATAGATATTTTTACAAAATTGGGATCACACTGTACTATATGTAAGTTGCTTTGTGATGTGCTTTTTCTATGTTAGTTTCCCATCACTGAACTCTACAAGACTCCATTTTCACCAGTAAAAAGTTGGTTCCATCATTCCTTCAGAGGCTGCTGTGAGGCTGCCATGACTGCAGCAGATGCCAGCAGCATCTGGAGGTAGCTGTCAAGCTGTTAGGAAACTCCCACAGCCGCAGCACTGATCCTGGGCCTGCCATCCCTGGTTTCACCCTTTGTAAGCTGTTTCAGGGCCAGCATGCAGGTACTCAGATGGGGCCCAACTCTGAATGAGTTAGCAGGGAAATGAATCAGCAAAAGGAAGCCCTGTGCCCAGTCCTGGTGCTGGTGCAGCAATGGGAATATGGAATGGGAAGGCCAGTTGGGACAGGAGCCATGCAGTCCCAGGGAAAGCCACTTTGCCCTCCAGGCTGCAGGAAAGGGTGCCCACAGAGCCACTGGGTCCACTTCCCAGAGAGATCAGAGTTTTCCTGAGGCAGCCAGGGCAGCTGCTGCGTGGTGCGTAGCCAAAGCAGGTGGCCACGTTGTGGGGCTGCCCTGCTTTCCAGCCTGGAATAGCAGGGTCTTGTCTCCTGTGCCTCTCCACAAAGGTCCAGGCCAATCATGGGGACCATGATTGTGTCATCCCCCCAGGGCTGTGGACCCTGCCTGCCACAGATTGAGGCTAAAGCCTAGCAAACCGCCCAGGACTCCATTACTACTGAAGAGAGACAGGCCAGGCTTCTAATCCCAGCTCTGCCAAAGCACCCTGGGTGACCTTTGGCAGTCATGCCACCAAAGCCTCAGTTTACCTGTGCAGGGTTCCAGTGTGCATTCAATGAGATAACACCTGTGGACACCCAGGTGGAGCACTGGGAGAGAAGTCAACACACAATGGCTCCAAACCTGCTGGGCTTTCAGAACTGCCCACTGGCCTCCCCCTCCCCAGACCATCACGGAGGAACACAGTGACAAGGCTGTCACAGCAATCTGTCCTTTTATGGGAGGCTGGCTGTGCTTTTTCTACACAGTCTCTCCTCATTCTTGTCCAAGCACCAAAGTCAGCGCTATCATCCCCAGCTTCATAGACGCCTGCCTAACACCTGTGACTGACCTCTGGTGGCCATAATTTGCACTTAGAGAGGGGGGCTGTGCTTTGAGGGAGGGTCTCTTTTGGAAGCTCCATAGGGGTCAGAGGTAACCATGTGGTACATCCCAGCTACATGGAGCCTGACACTCAGCCAACTGCAGCAGCTGGAGCTCAGAAAGTCTAGCTGGCACATGGGAGCCAGAGGTAGGGCCAGAATGCCACCATCCCTCAGCAGGAGCTATCCTAAGATCATCAGGACCACGGGGCCTCTCCTGCCTCCTGGCTCGTCCAGATCACAACTCAAGATGAAAAAGCTCAGCTCAGTGGATTTTGAATGGTCTGTGTGACCCAACCCACAGGAGGTTTCCAGCAGCTACAGGGCTCAGTCCCTGCTAAGAGACTTCAGCAGATGAAATTCTTTACAACCTCCTGGCTGACCAGCATCTGGAGGGGGAGTGGAGAGAAGCCAGCTCTAAGAAGTGGCTGCACACAGGAGGGCCAGACTGTGAGCTCAGCAGCGGCTGGGAGCATTTGTTCTCTTCAGTGACTGGCAGTCCTGTTTTGTAAAGGCTCATATAGTAAATAATTTAGGCCTTGGGACTGTGATGGTCAATTCTGTGTGTCAGTTTGGCTAGGCCATGGTATCCAGTTTTTAGTCAAACACTAGTCTAGATGTTGCTGTGATGATGGTTTTTTTCGAGACAGGGTCTCACTCTGTCACCCAGGCTGGAGTACAGTGGCATGACCATGGCTGACTGCAGCCTCAACCTCCCAGGCTCAAGCGATCCTCCCACCTCAGCCTTCTGAGTAGCTGGAACTATAGGTGTGCACCACCACAGCTGGCTTTTCTTTTTTTCCTAGAGATGGAGTCTCACTACATTGCCCAGGCTGGTCTCGAACTCCTGGGCTCAAGTGATCCTCCTGCCTCAGCCTCCCAATAGCGCTGGAATTACAGGCACAAGCCCCTATGCATGGTCTATTTTTTTTTTTGAGACAGTCTCCCTCTGAAGCCCAGGCTGGAGTGCAGTGGTGTGATCTCACCTCACTGCAACCCCTGCCTCCCAGGTCCTGGTTCAAGCAATTCTCCTGCCTCAGTCGCCCGAGTAGCTGGGATTACAGGTGTGTGCCACCATGCCCAGCTAATTTTTGTATTTTTAGTAGAGACAGGGTTTCACCATGATGGCCAGGCTGGTCTGGCACTCCTAACCTCGTGATCTGCCCGCCTCAGCCTCCCAAAGTGCTGGGACTACAGGTGTGAGCCACCGCACCTAGCTGCCTAGCCAGTTTTTTAGATGGCTTAATATTTAAGTCAGCAGAGAGTAAAGCAGATTACCATCCATAATGTGGGTGGGCCTCATCCAATCAGCTGAAATTCTTAAGACAAAAGACTGAGATCACCGAAGAAAGAAATTCTTCCAAGCTGCCTCAGACTTGAACTGCAACATCAGTTTTTTTCCTGAGCCTCCAGCCTGTTGGCCTGCCGTGCAGATTCCAGACTTGCCAACTCCTACAAATGCCCGAGCCAGTTCCTTAAAATAAATCTCTCTACATATGTACACATCCTATTGGTTCTGTTTCTCTAGAAAACCCTAATACAGGGACCATAGCCTGTATTGTGTCTATAGCCCCCTACTCAACTCTGCCACTGCAGTAAGAAACCACCATGGACAATTTGTAAACAAATGGATGTGGCTGTGTTCCAATAAAACCTGATTCACAAAAACAGGCAGCGTGCTGGATTAGGCACATGTAATTTGTTGGCCTCCTGTCTCCTGACAAATAGGCACAGTACTTGGCACAGAAAAGGCACTCTGAGTTATAAAAATTTCATTTTTCACAATCTGTAGGATGAAAATGAACAAATAAACATAAGAACCATTGAGAGTACACTTGCTGGCTGTAAGACCAGCGGCTGGGTTTAGGAGCAGAGGCAGAAAAGACAGGAACTTTCCACTGTCTTTAATTTCTACTGCCCTGACATGGATGCCTGGCGTGAAGATACGTCACTCAACGTCGAAGGGGACTGGCCCAAGGGAGGAAACAAAAGCTGCAGAAAAGATGCTCTACTCTCCCTACTCACCAGCCGGCCTCGGGGGTCCAGCTTAGCCACAGACAAAATCTCTGACAACTCCCAAGAACTAGCAGGAGGCAGCAGTATAAGAACTAGGGTTTATTTTAGCAAAGAAAACACTAAAGAGCCACATTGGTAGGCCCAGGACAGGCCGAGCAGCAAATGCTGACAAAAGCCAGTGGCCTTTTGCATAGCCTGCCCATGGTGGAGGGGTGCACCTGTGCTGACTCCTGGGCCCACAGCCGTGCTTGGGACTAGTCCAGGCTGTGCCCACAGAGGAGCTGCTCCAAGCAGGCGCTGAGGAATGGCTCATACCGCAAATGATGCTTGCTTCAAACAAGCACCCTCAGTGCTGCCTCCTCTGAGGCTGCCAGCTCCTTCCTGGATGTGCAGGGGCAAGAACGGAGGAGGAAGCAGAGAGAACGTCGCCTCACACGTACTCCCCACAGTCAGCGATGATCACCTTCTGCTTTGGCTTCCCGTCCTTGCTGCCCTGGGCCTTTGTAGGCAGAACAGAAATGAGGGAGTGACGGGGGAGACTGACAGTGGTTTAGGGACACCAACCCCTGCCTGCCCATTTGCCCACTTCCACCCTGGAATCTGGTCAGCAGCAGCCCCTCCCCCTGGACACAGCCCTTGGCCATCTCTCTGAGGTCACAGAACCTCTCCAGCCCTCCCACAGGACTGTGCTCCAAGGGCCTAGGTGAGGAGGAGGCCCGTTCCTGGCCACACACCTCAATTTGCCGCAAGACATCCAGGCCTTCAGTGATCTCTCCAAACACCACATGCTTGCCATCCAGCCAGTCTGTCTTGTCACATGTCAGGAAGAACTGGGAGCCATTGGTGTTTGGGCCAGAGTTGGCCATGGAGAGTAGACCTGGGGTAGAGAACAACCATCAGCTCCCCCAACCCTATCAGCCCTTAAAGGACATCTGTGCAGGCTGACAGCAGCCCTTCAGCAAGGCAGGCTCACACTCCGGGATGCACAGACCGCATGCAAATATGGCCACCTTATCTTTGATTCAGTTAATATTCAGTGAAATGGTGAATGAGGTGTTTCAATCACTTTATATTGGTCTGTTCTTTCATTAATTCATTTATTTAACAATTAAGTATCTACTTGGTAACCAGGTCCCTGTTAAACCCTGGGAACACTGATGAGCAGAAAATAGTCCAGCCCTGGTGGAGCTCACAATCAGTGGAAAAGAGTTATTCAAAATGACAGCTAGGACAATGAGGCCTTATGGACATTTGTCACCTAAGAGAATGTTCATGTATATGTGTGTATCTGTGTACATGTATGTATGTATGTGTGTATGTATGTGTGTGCCCACAAGACTCCTAAGTTTCTGACCAAGTGGCTAAGTGGATAGTGGAGTCATTTATTGAAACAGGGAAGCGGGGAGGAAGAGTTTCAGAGAGAAGACCAAGAACTGTTTTAGACATGTGAAGTGTGAGATGCTCATGGGTTATCCAGTGAAGACAACAGGCAGGCGGTTGGACAGGAGTCTGGAGCTCAAGGAGCCATCCGCATGGAGACGTCAACGTGCACGAGCTTAACTCAAGAGATTCTGCCAAAAGCTCTGGGACCGGGTGTGACTGCTTAGGGTACTGCTTCTCAGTGGGGTTGGTGTCCCATCCCTAGGAAACCTTTGGAAATTTGAATTTTTTTGTGTGTGTGTGAGATGAGGATTGCTCTGTCACCCAGGCTGGAGTACAGTGGTACGATCACAGCTCACTGCATCCTCAATCTCTGGGGTGCAAGAAATCCTCTCGCCTCAGCCTCCCAAGTAGCTGGGACTACAGGCATGCACCACCACGCCTGGCTAATTTTTTAATTCTTTTTTTGGTAGAGACGTGGTCTTACTATGTTGTCCAGGCTGGTCTTGAACTCCTGAACTCACGTGATCCATTTGCTTTGGGCTGCCACTTCAGCCTCCCAAAATGTTGGGAGTACAGGCATGAGCCACCACGCCTGGCTTGAAAGTGTTTTTGACTGTCAGAAATACTGTGGAGGTGCTACTGGCATTTAGCAGGTGGGGGCCTGGAATGCTAGATGTTCCACAATGTCTGGCACAATGAATTGTCTCATATCCTCTTGGTCTTTCAAACATCCTGCTAGGGGCTGGGCGCAGTGGCTCATGCCTGTAATCCCAGCACTTTGGGAGGCTGAGGTGGGAGGATCACTTGAAGCTAAGAGTTCTAGACTAGCCTGGGCAATATAATGAAACCCCATCTCTACAAAAAACTTAAAAATTAGCTGGGCATTATGGTGGCATGCAACTGTCATCCCAGCTACTTGGGAGGCTGAGGCAGGAGGACTGCTTGAGCTAAGGAGGTTGAGGCTGGAGTGAGTCATCCTGCACCACTGCACTCCAGCCTAGGCAACAGAAAGAGACCCTGTCTCAAAAAACAAAAACCAAACAACAACAACAACCACAACAAAACAATGAATGTCCTGCCAGATGTTGGTATAGCTAAAAAATGTGTTTACAGTTATCTGCACCTAAACGTAATTCCATTATACATATAAGCCCAAAGTTTTAGAGTTTTTTGGTTTTGTATAGAATCTTCTAGGAATGTAACTACTATATAAATCAACAGACTGTTCTTTACTTTGGAATCTAATCAACTTTATCTACCATTTCACAAAGCTGTATCACCAACAGCATCACTGCTCGTGGTATCCAAGTTGCCAGGTGACACTCCTGTCTGCATTTCTAACTGCTGCATCTGGGTACAGGTGCAGATACCTGAATAATTCACTTTGTGTTCTGACATAGCTGTGCTTAAGCATGTACATCTAGAAACATATTCACTTATTACACAAATTTGTTTATTTCGTTTGATGTTCTTCCCTATTATAGTTACAGATTAATATTGATTTTTTAAAATAATGATGTGGGTCATCTATGCATGTCAGTTCAGCATAGTAAAGAAGGGCCTAACAAATCACCAGTCAGAAAAAGGGAGCAGTGGGTAACAGGCTTGTGGAGAACTAAAGACTGGGCTCTGAGGCACTTCAGTGTTTAGAGGTCAGGAAAAGGAGGAGATAGCAAAGACAGATAAAGCAGCCAACTAGGTAAAAGGAGACAAGAAGAGGAAGGAGTCCTGCCAGCCAAGTGAAGAGTCAAGGAGCACAGAGCTAATACAGGCTGAGCATCCCAAATGTGAAAATCCAAAATCCAAAATGCTCCAGAATCTGACTTCCTGAGCACTGACATAATGTTCAAAGGAAATGCTCACTGGCACATTTCAGATTTGAGATTTTCAGATTTGGGATGCTCAGCTGGTAAGTATAATGCAAATATTCCAAAATCCAAAATACTTCTGGTCCCAGCATTTCAGGAAAGGGACAATCAACCTGTAGTATGAAATGCTCCTGAGAGGTGAGATAAAGTCTGGGAGGTGGGATAAGATGATCACCACTCTTGCTACTGGTATTTTTGGCAAGAGTGGTTTCAATGGTGAGATGGGACTAGAAGTCTGGCTGGAAGGGCTTACAGAAAACGCGAAGGCAGCAAGTCTGTACCATGTTTTCAAGAAGTTATGCTAACAGGGGGACCAGAGGCATGAGTGATAGCTGGAGAGGGAACAAGGGTCCAAGGACGAAGATTCTTTTAAAGGTTGATAACTGCACACTTTCATTTTAATGGACTGATCTAGCAGAGCAGGGGAAATGGATTCCAAGAGGGAGACAACTTTAGAAGCCATGTTCCTAAGTAGAGGAGAGGGACAAGATCCAGTGCACAGGTGGAGGGGCTGGCCTCAGGAGAGACAGCTCATCCCCTATAATTGGAAGAAAGTCAGAGCATGCACGAGTAGAGATGCAGGAGGCGAAGCATTAGATGAGGCAGGAAGATGATGATATGAGGGCTTCAGGAATGAAGACGGGCGTGGACACATCATCTCTGATTGAGACTGACCATCAAGTAGGGAAATCTGGTCAGGTTGGCCAGGGCCCCCTTAAGAACTATAGTTATAAATTTCAAATGGGATCGTTCAGTACAATTCTGTTTCTTCTCTAGTTGGTGCGGGACTAACCACTGAGATTTTACTAAGTAAATCTGATGACGGAGGCAGGGAGAGCAGTGGGGTTGAGGTCATAAGAGCTTGCAATGGCAGACCACAGAATCCAAGCTAGGTTAAGAGAAAGTGTGGACACGGCTGGGGATGGACAGTACCTGAATGTAAGCAAGCTGACTCCACCCTAGTGACACTGCACGCTTCTCTGGTGTCTGGTGGCTGTGTCTCCTCCAGACTCTTCGTCCCTCAGCCAGAACCACAGCCCGCCCTTCCATCCTGAACGGCCATCCCGCCCTCGCCCAGCCTCCCTCGCCACCACATGCCGACTGGCTCCTACCTGGTCCCGTGTGCTTGAGGATAAAGTTTTCATCATCGAATTTCTTCCCATAGATGGACTTGCCTCCAGTACCATTGTGGTTTGTGAAATCACCGCCCTGGCACATGAACTGGGGGATGATGCGGTGGAAGCTGCTTCCCTTAAAGCCAAAGCCCTTCTCATGGGTGCACAGGCAGCGGAAATTCTCTAGAATTGAAAAAGGAAAGAGCGCTGAGGTTAAAAAATAGAACAAAATAAAACAAACAAAACCTCGAAAAAACCATTTTGTTTAATGTTCTTATTTTTGTTTTAAAATAAGAGACACTCATTATAGTATACCCTTGCAGTACTAACCTCGTAAGGACCAAAAGGGATTCTTTTGTTTTGAAACACAGTTTCACTCTTGTTGCCTAGGCTGGAGTGCAATGGCACAATCTCAGTTCACTGCAGCTTCCACCTCCTGGGCTCAAGCCATTCCCCTGCCTCAGCCTCCCGAGTAGCTGGGACTACGGTTGTGTGCCATACACCTGGCTAATTCTGTATTTTCAGTAGAGACGGGGTTTTACCATGTTGGCCAAGCTGGTCTGGAACTCCTGACCTCAGATGATCCGCCCACCTCGGCCTCCCAGAGTGCTAGGATTACAGGTGTGAGCCACTACTCTGTAGGAGACAGAATCTCGTACTACAATAGATTCTGATGAAAGGGGACTGAATATACATATACTAGCTCTGTTCTCTTCCAAAACCACACTAAATTGGTAGCAAACAGATTCTTTAAAAGAAAAAAAAAAGATCTTAGAAGAAAACATATGAGCAAATCTTCATGACTCTGGATTTGGCAATGGTTTCTTAACTATCACACCAAAAGCATAGGTAAAAGAAAAAATAGATAATTAGATTTTATCAAATTTTAAGACATGCATCAAAGCAGTAGAGGGCAAAGCAACCCACAGAATGGGAGAATGCTTATTTGCAAATCATATTTAATAAGGATTTAATATACAAAATATATAATGAACTCTTATAATTCAACAACAAAAAGGCCAGGCATGGTGTAATCCCAGTGCTTTGGGAGGCCAAGGGAGGAGGATCACTGGAGGTCAATGGTTCAAAGCTATAGTAAGCCATGACCTCGCCACTGCACTCCAGCCTGGGAGACAGAGCAAGACCCTCTCTCAAAAAAAAAAAAAAAAAACCCAAACAATCCAGTTAATAAATGAGCAAAAGATTTGAAGAGATATTTCTCCGAAGAAGATATACAAATGACCAACAACCACATGAAAAGATGCTCAATATCATTAGTCAGTAGGGAATAAAAATAAAAACTACAATGAGATATCATTTCACAACTGTTAAGAGAAGGTGTTGACCGGGCACAGTGGCTCACACCTGTAATCCCAGCACTTTGGGAGGCGGAGGCAGGTGGATCACGATGTCAGGAGTGTGAGACCAGCCTGGCTAAGATGGTGAAACCTCATCTCTACTAAAAACAAAAAATTAGCTGGGCATGGTGGCAGACACCTTTAATCTTAGCTACTCAGGAGGCTGAGGCACAAGAATCACTTGAACCCAGAAGGTGGAGGTTGCAGTGAGCCAATATCGCATCACTGTACTTTAGCTTGGGCGACAGTGCAAGACTCTGTCTCAAAAAAAAAAAAGAGAAAAAGAAGATGTGAAAAAACTGAAACACTCATATATTGCTAGTAGACATGTAAAATAACCCAGCCACTAGGGAAAACAGTTTGGCATTTCCACAAAAAGGTAAATATAGAGTTACCGTATGACTAAGCATTTCCACTCCTAGGCATACATATCTAAAAGAATTGAAAACAGGGATTTAAACATATACTTATATGTGGATATTCACACAGGCATTATTTACAATAGTCAAAAGATGAAAACAGTGTGCAAGTATCCATCAATAAATGAATAAACAAGATATTTCTTCCAAATACAACGGAATATTATTCAGCCATAAAATGGTATGCAGCACTGATAAATGGTAATGGATGAACCTTGAAACCATTATGCTATGCAAAAGGATAGCTATTGTATGATTCCACTTATATGAAAAATCTAGGACAGGCCAATTCATAGACACAAAGATTAGAGGTTATCAGAAGCTAAGGGGAGAAGAAAAATGAGGAGTTATTGTTTAATAGGTACCTTTAATAATAAGAGGTTTTGGGATGGGCATGGTGGCTCATGCCTGTAATCCCAGCACTTTGGGAGGCCGAGGCGGGCAGATCACAAGGTCAGGAGTTTGAGACCAGTCTGACAAACATGATGAAACCCCATCTCTACTAAAAAGACAAAAATTAGCCAGGCATGGTGGTGCATGCCTATAATCCCACCTACACAGGAGGCTGACGCAGGAGAATCACTTGAACCTGGGAGGTAGAGGCTGCAGTGAGCCGAGATCGTGCCACTGCACTCCAGCCTGGGTAACAGAGTGAGACTCCATCTCAAAGAATAAAATAAAATAATAAAATAAATAAAATAAGAGGTTTTGTTTAGGGTGATTAAAAAATTTCGAACAGTGATAGCGTGAACATAATTAATGCTAACAAACTGTACACTTTAAAACTTTAAAAGTGCGGAGGAAGAGACAATAGCAACAAAAATTTCTGAAATTAGAAAACAAATAGATGAGTCCTCAATGATAACGCAGACCCGAGAAAGCTGAATCTTAAGCTGGTAAAGGCCAAAAAGCAACTGAATTTGCACTCCAAAAGCTCCGAGAAACAGGTGCAGGTAATCCTGGAGACAGTAAGTTTGGCTGAAAGCCTATATAAGAAGTGGTTAATCCTTGGGCTCCTCTCCCTGACTCTGCAGCTGGGGGCCACCCTCCCCCACCTGGTAGCCAGCTGGGGGTCTAGTCTTTGGTAGGTTAAAGCAGGGGGTCTCTGGACTAGGATATCCTACACGTAGTGAGGGCTGAGGTATGTAACGACAAATGGAGATTACATGAAAGTTTGTATACTGAATGTTGAGGCATTCAGCCCTGCCCTCGACTCTGCTTAACAAGATGCAGATACCTGGATGCAAAGCCCCCAGCATGATAATCTAGGAGAAAATCAGGAATGATTACATCGAAAACTGCACAAACAAGGCAATTATCAATTCCAGGCAAAACAAAATGCTGTGCATGAAAGGAAGTTATCACATGGTGCCTACATTGTTAAAATAATTTAAGACCTAACCAAAATTATGGTACCTATACAGGGAAGATGAGGGGGCAGAGAAGGGGATTTTTAAAAACTAATTCCTCATCCTCGGAAGTAGAAAATCAGAAGATAATGCTTAAAATGGAATACAGGAAGTAGCAATATAAACCTGTTATCTATCAACATGGAAATAAAAATCAAAAGACCTAAGAGTTGAAATCAGCTCCTCTAAGGAACAGCAAGTGGTATTGGCAGCAGGGCATAGGGACAGCACCAGGGGACAACCATTTTTCCAAAACAAGCTTTGTGAAGTTGAATTGACTTTGTATGTCTAGATAATAATAAAATTTAGATTAAAAAGAGAATAAATAGAGTCAATATTTAATAAGTTACAAAGAATACTCAATAAAAGCACTAGTTACTTCCAGAATTCAGGACTGGATGTAGAAGGGGGAAAACAACTTAAGTTTTCAATTTATTGTCTTAAATATTATTGGAATATATGTGTATGGTATTCTTTAAAAAAAAAAAGAATACATTATTTACTTGTGTTTTTAAAAAATGATTATTAAAAAGTAGTAAGCCAGCACTTATAAAGTTTCAAAAATGCCTGCTCTGGCTCATCTGTTACTAGATCCCAGGATCTGAGATGCCTCAAATCAACTTAGGTCAGAAGCAATATCAAGGGCACAAGAGGTAAAGCGGCAAGAACCTGGGAAAGGCTCACTGCTCAGCCACCAGTGTCCCGCCTTCCTGACCCCAGCCAGCGCCCTGCTCACCTGCTGTCATGGGCACAACGTCGGAACGCAGGAGCATCTGGATGCGGCCGGCCGGCTTGTTCCCAATCTTGATGTCCATGTACACCTGAGGATTTGACCGGGCCTTTTTAACGGCAGGCTCTCCCTAGGTGCAAAAGAAATTGCTCGTTACAGAGAGCTCCCTGACGCCCCAAGTAGGAGCTGAGTATTCTACACACCCACCCAGAACACAGCTCCTATGAGCCGGCTGGAGCAACTCCTGACGGGGAAAGCCTTGGCCCTGACAGGGCTGCAGGAGGCAGGAGCCATGGCCATAGCGCCCAGCTGGACACCCAGCAACAGGAGACCTCAGTACTAGCTAACCTGAGCCCCATACACAGGCACGTTATCTCATCAGGCTCACCCTCAGACGCACCAGCTTCCTCCTCTTGCTTTACAGTCACAGAACAGCGCTTTTCCGGCCCATGATCCACAACTCTCAACATCTTCAAATGCCAGTTCCAGCCCACACATTGTCCTCTAGTTAGGCAGACCATGTCCCACCACCCCCTCCCTCTATGCTTGGCCTTGCACATACGCTGGCTGGCTACATGGAAGCAAGGGGGCCGCCCTCCTGCTCAGATCTAAGTGCTCGGAAGACAGTGGAGGATGCTGGGCCTTGCTTTGTGCTCCAAGTAGATAAGACTAAGCAGAGGATACAAGGTGATCCAGGGGGACTCCACTGAGCGTGATGGCCACTTTATGAGTTCTGCTTTCTATCCAAATTTTTGGCTTGGGGCAATGTGTGGATGAATGGTAGCAAATTAGCCAAGACTGAGATCACAGAAGACAGGATTAGAGAAGCGGGGGATCCATTTTAGGCAAACTTAGGCTGCCTGTGAGACCTACAGGCAGAAATATCTGAAGCTCAGGACTAGGAAGAGACCATGAAGGTCAACGGCATAAGAGAGGCTGCATAAAATTACAGACTGACTGCTACTGTTTCAGCTGAGAGAAATGAGAGAAACCATGAGCCAACAAAGAAATACAGAAGAATGACAACAGTCACAAGGTACCTGGAGGAGGGGAAGTCCAAGAAGTAACTGTCAGAGACCTATGCTGAGAATCAGGGGGAAGTGCCCCGGCACATTCTCTTAGGACTGGAGAACCGTGAACCCATGTACAGGGTGAAGGAAGGTAGCACTACCCTATCCTGTCTCCCCTGCATTAGCACAGGAATAGGAAGACCGTGAGCCTCGTGCCAAACTCCTCCGTGAAGGAGGGGGACTGATCAGGAGGGGTAAAGAGGGACACCTCAGCTTCCTCTCCGTCAGCTGACAATCACAAATCCGTACCTGAGCAGAGCTGAGACGCTCATCACATAGAACACAACGTGGACGAGAGACCCAAAGCTTTGCCCTTGAATTCACTCAATACTGACTTTACCAAAGTACTAAGAATTCATTATTCATTCCCTCCGCTTTGGTTTACGTATTTGCAAATTTCCATTAAAACTTAAAAAAAAAAAAAAAGTCTCCTGCAGACAGTGCCTGTCCTCTAAAAGCAGAAGACTTCATTCTCACCTCCTGGGTCTCTGCTTTGGGAGGCTCTGACCCTTCTTCCTCTTTATTCTCTTCAAGTGTCTTCCCAGAAAACTTCTTCAACCAGTCATCATCTGACCAAACTGAAAGGAAAGAATCAAACAAATGTTAATTCAAGCTATCAGCTTGAACTGAAAAGTATCTGATTTGGTCAGCAAAGTGGAAGATGCTATGTGGCCTCTATGCCAGACAATTCCCCACTGAGAACTCCCAAGGGTAAGGAAAGTTCCCACCCAGAATGTCGGCCCTGAGGTCCAGCTCTCAGCAGGGCTAAGGAAAGTAGGTATGCTGAAAGCAAAGGTATAGCCTTTGCTGGTTTCAGCCTTTGATGGAGTACCCCAGGAATGGAATATCAAGAAAACTGGGAAAGATGAGATCAAGCAGGAATTTCTCTCATAACAAAAACAATTACTCTGGCTTTGCTGAGAAGCTCAAACTCATTTTTTGTTTCTCTGCAAAGGTGGTGCATGCCCCTCCCGATGTGAACCATCATCGACTCCTATCTACCAGGAAGCAGCATTTAGAGCACCTACTTCCAAGCAGAGACAAAAAATGCAACTAAGGCCAAACTGCAGAACATCACAGGGAATCTACAAGCTGCTCCTACTCACCTGGCCTGGAAGAGCCTTCCTTAATTCTCATTGGTTTGGCCAAATTGACACGAATTGTACGTCCAAAAAGCTCAGATTCATTCTGTAAAGATCGAAAATCCAGCTGCTTAAACTCTCTTAGGTTAACAGACAGACAGCCAGCTTTCCATTTACTTCTGAGACACACTCATGATTTGTCCTCCCTTAATCCCTGAGCCCCTACCAGTAAGCTATGCACCCACCCCAAAGCCACTTGTGAGTTGCAGGGAACTCTACAACCATCACACACACCACTTTCTTTCATACTAGCACACAAAGACCTCTATTACCAAAAGTAACTCTGGATTGAGAACACTCCAAAATTATAAGAATAAATGCAGTTTCCCAGTATCTGAGTTCACCTTCAAAAGTCAAGATAAGCTTTGTTTTTATTTTGTTTTTTGGGGTTTTTTTGAGATGCAGTTTTGCTCTTGTTGTCCAGGCTGGAGTGCAATGGCGCGAACTTGTAACCTCCGCCTCCCAGATTCAAGCGATTCTCCTGCCTCAGCCTCCCAAGTAGCTGGGATTACAGGCATGCGCTGCCACACCCAGCTAAGTTTTTGTATTTTTAGTAGAGATGGGGTTTCTCCATGTTGGTCAGGCTTGTCTCAAACTCCCGACCTCAGGTAATCAACCCACGTCAGCCTCCCAAAGTGCTGGGACTACAGGCGTGAGCCACCACACCCAGCCAAGATAAGCTTTGAAGTGAAAGAAAAATGATCTCTGACAACTGAGGAATATGTTTGGTGAATGGATAACAGAACAAGGAATAAAAGAACATTTCTTTATCCAAAGATAATCAGTATCAGGAAAGGTCACTTAATGTGAATCCACTTAAAGTAGTGAAGATTTCATGGTAAAAGTGAAAATTAAAAAAGGTTTGACTGGGAAATTACTGTGATGAAACTAAAAATAAGTTTCTTACAATTAATATTCACGATTAACTATGCATTAACTGGTAGAAAGAAATGTAACAGGCTGGGTGCAGTGGCTCATGCCTTTAATTACAGCACTTTGGGAGGCCGAGGTAGGTGGATCACCTGAGGTCAGGAGTTCAAGACCAGCCTGGACAACATGGTGAAACCCCGTCTCTACTAAAAATATAAAACTTAGCCAGGTGTGGTGGCACATGGCTGTGATCCCAGGTATTCGGGAGACTGAGGCAAGAGAATCACTTGAATCCAGGAGGCAGAGGTTGCGGTGAGCAGAGATTGCATCATTAGTCTCCAGCCTGGGCTTCAGAGTGAGATTCCATCTCAAAAAAAAAAAAAAGGAGAAAGAAAAAAGAAATGCAATAGGTAGCCCTGTTGGCTTGAGACTATAATTCCAGCTACTTGGGAGGCTAAGGGAGGACTGCTTGAAGCCAGGAGTTCAAGACTGTTAAAAAAAAAAAAAAGTAATAGACAGTGTTTGAAGTATTTTTTCCAACAAAATTCTATCAACAGTATGGTATCTTTGCACTTCATATCAGACAGGAAAATTAAAAGGATCTCAAGGAGGGCACAAACACTAAAGAGTATTACCATTTTTTCCAAGGACCTTTCCAAATTACCCAAATCATTTGTATCAGTGATTTGCATCTGCCATAATTAAATTTCTCTTCTCAATTGTAAATTGGTCTAATAGTTCATGAAATCCTGCTATTTTGCAAAATATGCAGTTACACTGTCCAATCAATTTGCGTTGTTTGCAATTTACTATCCTATACATGAGACAGCCAGTGAGAGGTTGATCAACAAGGATGATGAGGACTTACATTATTGTTAAATGGGAAAGGAGTCTAAGAACTGATTTTATAAGTGATCAATTTACAGTGAATATTTTCACGTGAGAATTTTTACCTCCCCTTGCAACCTTGTAACTTTGGAAGTCCAGAAAACTGATATATGAATAAAGACCCTCTGTACCACCAAAAAGCAATTTCAGCTGTAACGAAGATTCCCAGCCATACCATGTTGTCAATAGCTGCTGCAGCATCCTGCCAAGGAAAGACAAAGGTACAAGTTCAGGCTTGCAGCCAAATGCTTCTTATGGTGTCTAAACACAAACTCAGAAGCTAAAATCTAGGAAAATGCCACCTCTACATTTCTTGCCTAGGTTGTGTGTGTTTCTAACAGAGAGCAATTCCTGGCTGATTTTAGAGCTGGTGGTGCAACAATCTGCCATCTAGTCGAAGGCACAAGAAATAATCGCCGCTGCTGCCAGGCAAGAATGCTCAATGAACAGGGGTGTAGGAGCTCCACTACAGGGAAAGAAGGGAAGGGCCTGGAAGAAGGTCTGACGTGTTATTAACAATCCAGTCTGATTATGTGAGAGAAGCTTTTCTTAGAACAACACTTACTTCTGATCTCTCTGGCAGCATCAGCTTAAGGCCCAACAACCTAATCAAATGGTGAAAAGCTTCCTTTGTAATCAGTAACACCACCATAAACCAATGACTAAACACTAGTAACACAGACTCTCACCTCTGCCAACTCGAATTCAACAAAAGCAAATCCTCGGTGCTTTTCTGCAAAATGGAAAAACAAAAACAAGTAATTACTATGTGGGACAATGGGAAGAAACAGGATGGTCACAAAGTGAAGTCAGTTACATGCCATATCTAAACACCTGTAATTCTATCCAATCGCTATTTAAGAAGGAATCTCACTCTTTGATTTATAAACTTTGTTTTCTTAATGGACATAGCTGAATAACAAACTGTATTTTTAATCTTTAAAATAAGCATTATTCTACCAAAGCCAAACTTAAAACCTTAACCATTACATGCAAGGCAACTAGAAAAATAAAGAAGGCCGGGTGCAGTGGCTCACGCCTGTAATCCCAGCACTTTGGGAGGCCAAGATGGGTAGATCACGAGGTCAGAAGATCAAGACCATCCTGGCCAACACGGTGAAACCCCATCTCTACTAAAATACAAAAAAAAAAAAGATCAGCCAGGCATGCTGGTGCACATTTGTAGTCCCAGCTACTTGGGAGGCTGAGGAAGGGGAATCGCTTGAACCTAGGAGACGGAGACTGCAGTGAGCCAAGATCATGCCACTGCACTCCAGCCCGGCAACAAAGCAAGACTCTATCTCAAAAAATTAATTAATTAATTAATTTAAAAAAGCAAGTCATTTGACCCATCAATTATCTATCCAAATACGCATTTTGTGCATCAACTGTACATAAAGCATGAATCCTAAAACTAGATAAAGATGCTCATTCTTTATCCTCAGGAAAATGCTGAACTAGAAAGGCCAAGCACAACAATGTTAATTATAGAACTCAGAGCTAGAAGGGCCCTTAGAAAGCCAATATAACCTTCTTATTTTACAATTAAAGATTCCTGAGGCCCAGAGAGTTTGAAGACCTTGCTAACAATCATATGTAAGTTTGATGATAAAACTGGGCCTAAAACTACAATCTTAAAAATGACAACAAAGGTAAAATAGAAAACAGAACTGTAATTGTGATACTAACTGAACGGAAACCCACCCAGGTGTTCAGAGGCCAAGAACCGCACCCCCACCCCCGCCATTATGGGGCTAGGCTTTCCTGCTGCCTCATTTAATAGCACAGCTGCCCAGAAGGAGCAGGTGGGATAGGGTACCCATTCAGGTAGATTAATTTTAATTTTTTTCTTTTTTCATGTTTTTTTTTCTTTACTGTCCTCTGAAGTGAATGAGTTGAACCAAACATCCAGGTAGATTAAAACAACATTCAAATCTCAATGTAGTTCAAACCTATCTCCCTACTGGTCTATTGAAAAACCTGTCTTATCTCAACCCAACAGCTGAAGACTCTGAAAAGTATTTAAAGTTCAGAACCACATGGCCTCAGAACATTCCTTCTCCATCAAGATCACTGTCACCAGGCACCTTCATGAACTTGACTATAGTATATACTAACCATATTTAGAACACATGTTTAGAATTGTGATGTGACTTCAATTTTTTTTAAGGCCTTTTCCTAGTAAGAGGATTCTGAACGTGAGAAACACTAAAATAACTCACCTGTTTCATAATCCAGAGGAATCTGAATATCTGTGATGTCTCCAAAAGGAATGAATGCAGCATGAAGAACTTTGTCGTCCACCTCCTCTGCCAGTCCACCTGCAAATAAGCCAAGGGCCTTCTGAGCCACTGGTCTCCATACTCTTGCAGAAGTCCTTGCAGCCCAGTTAGCATGCTAGCCAGGGGACAGGGTCCTTCCATTCAGTTCTTTGGGTACACACACAAACACCCCTCTCATCTCTGCCCATCCATACTTATGAAAAATATTCCTCTCTTCACCCTGCTTTCAGATTCTCATCTAGTCCTGGGTTTACTGCAATAGCTTCACAACTGACCTCCCTGCCTCCATTCCCTCTATCAATTCCACAAAGCCTCCTAGAATGATCTTAGAAAAAAGGAGATTTGAACCCATAACTTCTCTGCTTAAACTCCTTCAAACACTTCCCACTGTCCTCAGTATAAAGTGCAAACTCCTTAGCAGTAGCCACCTCTCCAGCTTCTTTGCTTTGCTTCCCAATTCCTTGGGTCTCCTGAAAAATAACTCACTTGCCCCCAAGTGTAAGGCTATTTCACACCTTTGGACCTCTGCTTTTGCGATTCCCTTGCAGTGAACAGCCTTGCCTCTGCTTTGGTAACGTAGCTAAGCCCTGCTCAGCAGTTCTATCATCACCTCATCCAGAGTTTGCCCTCACTTCTCCAGATGAATGGGTCATTTGTCCCGCAGCCAAGTCCCTATCATCATGGTCCATCCCCACTACAGCACTTATCAAAAGTGTGCTACTGAGGTAATTCCCACTTCTTTTCTGGCTAGTCTGGGAACTCCTTCCCTTATGGCTGGGGCTAGGGTTAGGACTGGGGCAGGGGCTGAGCCGTCACTGCACTGGATGTTTGTAAAACAAACGAACAAGAGGCTCTGTAGTTCCGTAATATTCCTCTACCGCTCCTCGGGGCCTGTTGGAGCTCAGCGGGCTAGGAAGTCAGAATAATCATTCCCTCTCGGGTTCACACACCTGAGGTGTGCGGCAAGGCTGTTCACTGCAAGGGGGTTAGCAAAAGCAGAGGTCCAAAGGTGTGAAATAGCCTGACACTTGGGAGCAAATGCGTCATTTTTCGGGAGACCCAGGGAATTGGGAAGCAAAGCAAAGAAGCTGGGGAGGTGGCTACTGCTAAGGAGTCTGCACTTTTTCCTGAGGACAGTGGGAAGCCTTTGAAGGAGTTTAAGCAGAAAAGTTACGGTTTCAAATCTACATTCCCCCAAGATAATTCTAGTTTGCTACCATCTACTAGAGCCAGAGCTATACCACTGGCACTATCGCCAGAGACCCAGCCTTGACAGCTGTTCGCCGTCCTCCTGGTTCAGAGACGTGTCCCACCCTACACCCCAACCCTCTGGGGGTCGCGTTCGCCCAGACTCCGCCTAGCGCCACCGCCTGCTCACCCACGTACAAAACGCGCTTGGTAGTGGCCATCTTGCTCGCGCCCTTTTCCGCCGGAAGCCAGTACTCGGCCCGCCCCCTTCCCTACTGTTCCGCCCCCTCTGGCCCCGCCTCATCCTCGCAGCCCTTACCTCTCAGACCCCGCCCACCCTCGCGTTGGTCCAACCCTCAACCCGCTACCCGGAAGCATCGGGCGCAGTGTGCGGCACCGGTGCGCCGTGGTGAACAAGGGGACTTGGTCCTGGCGCTTCCCAGTGCTCACGGTGTTGGGGCAGGCAAACCTTGGCCAAATCAACCCAATTCTTTTGGGCAAAGAGTAGTTTATCGAACTACAGTGCGTGGTCATCCTGCGTGTCTTTTTTTTGACAACTCAGGAGCTAAGAACGATTTTTACCTTTGAAATAGTTGGAAAAAATTAATATTTTCTTGCCCAGGCGTGGTGGCTCACGCCAGTAATCTCAGCACTTTGGGAGGCTGAGGCGGGCGGATCACTTGAGGTCAGGAATTCGAGAACAGCCTGGCCAACATGGTGAAACCCCGTCTCTACTAAAAATATAAAAATTAGCTGGGCGTGGTGGCGGGCGCCTGTAATCCCAGCTGCTCAGGAGGCTGAGGCTGGAGAATCGCTTGAACCCAGGAGGCGGAGGTTGCAGTGAGTGGAGATCGCGCCATTGCACTCCAGCCCCGGCGACAAGAGCGAAACACCATCTCCAAGAAATATATATATATATATTTGTTTTCTTAGCACATGAAAATTAATGTGAAATTAAAATTTCACTGTCCATAAAGAAAGCTTTATGGGGACACAGCTACGCTTATTTCCGTAAGTATGACTGTGGCTGCTTTCCTGCTACAAGGGCAGAAGAACTATGGCCTGCAAAGCCTACAATAATATTTACCATCTGGCTCTTCAGGAAGAACGTTTGCCAACTCTTGTGTTAGGTTTTGAAGGGAAGGCAAGGGTTAAAGAAACACACACAGACACACACACACAGACACACACACACAGAGGGAGGCGCGACACCAAACGCAGGCTTTATGTCTAGCATAAAACCTACAGAAGTGGGGAACCAGCCTAATGCCAGTGCAGACCACTGCTTACAGGCTGGAACAATTTATAGGTATGGGCGGGAGGGGTCTGGGCAGTATGGCTTGCTGCCCAGCAAGGTATTGATAAGATGTTCTCATGAAGATGTGGTTTGGCCCTTGTTCCAGTTGGATGTCATCGTGGTGTCCCTTGGACCTTTGCCCAGCAAGATATGATAGGGATGTTTCTTTAGTTGGGCCTTTGTCCGTCTTGTGGTCAGGTGGTTAGGCAGGAGGTTTCTCACAGCCCAAACCCCTGTAAAATGTTTCACCTTGACCAAGGTCTGCAAGATAGCAGGGAGCTTACAAAATGGTGCAGTTTGGACTAGCACCTTGGACTAAACCCACTAAAAAATAAATTACAGGTGGACATAATGGTAGGAAATAGTGGGACCATCTATTTTAGATAGAGCAGGGGGTTAAGACCTTCCTGAGGTGACATTTAAGCTGAATTCTGAAGGAAAAGGAGCCAGACAGGAGGAGACAGCTTCTGCACACTCAAGGAACTAACAGACCAGAGTCTGGGGTGGTGGGGTGGAGGGCATGATAATCAGATGGGAAAGGTGGGCAGAGGGCCACATCATGAGGACGCTGTAAGCCACCTGGACGATTTGGGGGCTTTGAGAAGCTGCTGAAGTTACAACCGGAGAGTTACATGGTCACATCCTTTTAAATAGTGCTCTGACCGCTAGGCCCAGAATGAATTGGTTGGAACCCTGGAGACCAGGAGTTAATGGCACAAACTGGGGAAGAGTTGATAGTGGCTCTGTTCCTCCAATCCACTTGTCCAGGTGATTTTTTTTTTTTTTTTGACAGGGGGTGTCACTGCATTCCAGACTGGGTGAGAGGACCCAGGCTGGAATGCAGTGACATGATCATGGCTCACTGCAGCCTCAATCTCCCAGCCTCAAGTGATCCTCCCACCTCAGCGTCCCAAGTAGCAGCTGGGAGCACTGGGGGCACAGGTGCACATCACCATGCCTGGCTAATTTTTTTTTTCAAAGATGGGGTCTTGCTATGTTGCCCAGGCTGGCCTCAAACTCTTGGACTCAAGCGATCCTCCCACCTCAGCCGCCCAAAGATCTGGAATTACAGGTGTGAGCCCTTACACACAGCCTAGGGTGATCTTTCTTCAAAATAAACCTAAATTCTCTAGAACTCCCTACTTAAATCACTGTTGTTGCTAACAAGGTCCTTGACAAGGGGTCCCTGCCCACCTCAAGTCAACCCTGCTTCCACATCAGCTCCTCACCTACTTAGCACAGACTCTTTTTCCTCACCTCTGCTTTTGCTCATTGAATTCTCCCTTTTCTCCATCTGGAGGCGCCCACCAGTCCTTGCAGAGGTTCCAGTTAAGCTTCACTCACCCAAATCCCCTATAGACAGAGTCCATAATCCCCAAGTTCAGAAGACATTTGGAACACACCCTGTAACTGCAGTCAGGTGTGTCTCTCTCTCCCAGGAGATCAAGATATTTGACACCACAGCCTGTACCCATTGTATTCCCAGAGCTAAGCAGTGGCTGCACACACAGGTGACCTTACCAACCTCATGCCAAACCAGGGAGTCGATGCTTATAGGAATGAGGCTATGAGATCTGATTAGGAGAGCTCTTTGTGTACCCATCACTATTCCAAACCGAAAGGTCACTCTCAAGAAGAATCTGACCAGGCATCCTTTATGTGGTGTAGTATAATAAAAAATAGATATTTGGTCTTTGTCCTAGTTCCTGGTACAGAGCTTCTAAACCCCTCGGAATATCCTGAGTGCTGTGTCTTTTGTTATACATAATGAGCCCATTTTGACCATATGTAAGTTTATGCGAAGCTGGTGAAGCAGGTGAAGTTTGTTCCTTCTACCTTGAGTAGGTAGAACCCCTAGCTCGCTTCAGAATGGGGGCTGGTCACCAGAGAAACCAACCACGTGATTAGAGGGTTGCGACTTCAGCTCCCGCCTCCAACCTCTGAGGGGCTTGGAAATCACCACAGCCCAGTGGTTCAATCAGCCATGCCTGGGTAATGAAACCTCATATACACTCTGCAGTTTGGGGAATTTCCAGGCTCATGAACACATTGATGTGCTTGGAACACAGCATGTCTGGAGAGGGCATGGAAGCTTTCCAGCCACTCTTCATTCCCACCTTGCCCTGTGCATTTCTTCCTGTAATCTTTACAGCCAGGTTTGAATCCATTGTTTGGGTGAGCAGCAACACACTTCTTCTGTGGGGAGGATAGTTCATAAAAAAATGAATGGAATCTCAGTAACCCTGGTGTCTGGGTCAGCACCAGCTTCTGGCCCTCTTTTCCTTCACAGGTGCATGGGTTACTCAGCACTTGCTTCTGTTCTTGGGAAAGTGCTGTTGGCAGCATGGAAGCCATCAGGGGTTCCTGGCCCACACATGGACCTCAGGCTGGGGTGCCTGGGAACGAGGAGAGGCAGTGGGTTAGCACCTAAGGAAAGGACAGCACTCGATAATGGTCAAAGTTAGGACATTCCCACCACTCAACACCTGAAGGCTACCATTCAGAATCCAGGGGAAGGGAAGAAGTAATGGTATTTGACCAAATTCAGCCCATTGTGAGGGGAGTGGTGGCGATATAAAACTATATAGATTCTCTGCCAAGCGCAATGCCTCACACCTGTAATCCCAGCACTTTGGGAGACTGAGGCAGGTAGATTTCTTGAACTCAGGAGTTCGAGACCAGCCTGGTCAACATGGCAAAACCCTGTCTCTACTAAAAACACAAAAATTAGCCAGGCATGGTGGTATGCGTCTGTAGCCTCAGCTACTCAAGAGGCTGAGGCAGGAGAATTGCTTGAACTTGGGAGGGAGAGGTTGCAGTGAGCCGAAATCATGCCATTGCACTCCAGCCTGGGTAATGGAGTGAAATTCTGTCTCAAAAAACATAACTATGAGGCTGTGCGAGGTGGCTCACACCTATAATTCAAGCAATTTGGGAGGCCGAGGTGGGCGGATCACTTGAGTCAGGAGTTTGAGACCAGTCTGGCCAACATGGTGAAACCCTGTCTCTACTAAAAATACAAAAATTAGCTGGGCGTGCTGGTACACACCTGTTATCCCAGCTACTCGGGAGGCTGAGGCAGGAGAATCATTTAAACCCAGGAGCCAGAAGTTGCAGTGAACCGAGATGGCACCACTGCACTCCAGCCTGGGTGATACAGCAAGACTCCGTCTCAAAAAAAAACAACAAAACAAACAGAAAAACTATATAAATTCTTATCATATGTGTAATAACATGCAACATAATTAGAAAGGGGAGGTGAAAAGAGCCCATCCAGAACACACCTATTCTGTGTTGGGTTTCATGCTAGGGAGATATTTCCACAGACATTTAGTTATCACAAACTTAAGATAGAGATTATCTCCCAATTTTACCCAGGCCACCCAATGAGGTCAAGCAATTTATTCACATTAGCAGAGTAATAACTGAGTATTAATTTGTTGACTGAATATGTAACTATCTTTAGCAGTACAGCTTTTTTTCTAAGGACCACATTATCCCCTTTGGAGGGATTCCCAGAAGTGACTGTACCCAAAGGTGTAAATACCAAAACAGTTATAACTATGATATGCTATAATGCCTCTTTCATTAAATGCTCTAGAAATATTAGCATATGATGTCAGTGACAAGCTCCAGTCTAGAAGTAGGTCCCTGAAGGCAGTAGAAAGTCTTTGTATCTTTTCATGTGGCGCTAAGCTTTGGAAATCACTTTAGAAAGCTTTAGGTAGGTGAAATGAATGGGAGCATGGGAGCCATCATTCTGTCTCCTATATTTCCAAGGGGAGCAGTTAGACATCATAGTCACACTTAACACAATTTGTATTTGCATCTACTTTTTTTTTTGTTTTAGACTGGGTCTCATTCTGTTGCCCAGGCTGGAGTGCAGTGGCATGATCACGGCTCACAGCAGCGGCCTCAAGCCTCTACCTCTGGGGCTCAACCTCTTGCCTCAGCCTCCTGAGTAGCTGGACTACCGACTAGTGTGCACCAGCATGCCTGGCTGATTTTTCTATTTTTTGTAGAGATGAGGTTTTGCCACATTGCCCAGGCTGATCTTGAACTGGGCTCAAGTGATCCTCCCACTTCAGCCTTCCAGAGTGCTGGGATTACAGGCATGAGCTGCAGCACCTGGCTGCATTTATATTTTTAAAAGTATTCAAAAGTAGAGGATTCATTTACTTCTTAAAACCCCTTTTTTCCAACCAGAGAAAGAGCATTTTGAAAGCAGGGACCGTGTCACTTTGCTTACCACTGATATCCCAGTCCACTGTACAATTCCTTGGTATTTAGTAGACTTTTAATATCTGATGAATGAAGCAGAGAAAAGTTTCTTGCAAATAAAGTTCAAATGGAAAATTCTATTCTTAGCACACTGGGTGCCTGGGCTCCGATACAGAGGCTGAATCACAGGCCGTGGGCTGCCAACGTCGAAGGTGTGTTTACACAGAGCAACCGCACAAGGAGGAGCAGTGAGCGTGAATGTGGTGGCACAGGTGCTAAAGCTGCACAGCTGCAGGATTCTCAAAGAAAAGAACAAACCCAGTTCAAGTTCGTCACTCTTAGCAACCACAGTCTCCAAGAGTCTTCCTTTGATTTTTAACTGAGTCATTGTTTGTATCATGGAGACTGTTTGAGGGACTAGAAGCTAAAACAGTCTATCTGCCAGTGAGTGACACTCTTCTTCACTGGTAGCAGGAGGGACAGATGTCCAAGTTCTGCCAAAACCTAGGGCTGTTGGCCACTTTTCCTGCTTTACACCGCAGCCTCATAGGGCTGCATCATTTACCAGTGCCCTAAACTCTAGCCTCCTGGGTCTGGCAGGTTCCATATTCTAAGATAGTGGTCCTAAAATATGAACCTTCATCAGAATCATCGGAGGGTTCATTAAAACACAGATTGCTAAGCTCTACTCCCAGGATTGCTGACTCAGTAGGTGAAGCCAAGAATGCTCACTTCTAACAAGTTCCCAGGTGATTTTGAAGCTGCTGCTGTGGGGACTATACTTTGAGAACCACTTTTTTCAAGAAAAATAATGACATGCTAAGAGGAACCCATTCTGGGTGCAAACATTTCGCAGGTGTGTTGTCTGGAAAGAATTTAAAAGAATATTAAAACAACTAAAAAGGCCGGGTGCCGTGGCTCACGCCTGTAATCTCAGCACTTTGGGAGGCTGAGGCGGGCAGATCACCTGAGGTCGGGAGTTCAAGACCAGACTGATGAACATGTCGAAACCCCGTCTTTAAAAACAACAACTAAAAAGTCAGTCACTTTTGACTGTGCACAGTGGCTCATGCCTGTAATCTCAGCACTTTGGGAGCTGAGGCAGGCGGATCCTTTGAGCTCAGGAGTTCAAGACCAGCCTGGGCAACGTTAAAAACCCCATCTCAGCCGGGCGCGGTGGCTCACGCCTGTAATCCCAGCACTTTGGGAGGCCAAGGCGGGCGGATCACGAGGTCAAGATATCAAGACCATCCTGGCCATGGTGAAACCCCATCTCTACTAAAAATACAAAAATTAGCCGGGCATGGTGGCACGTGCCTGTGGTCCCAGCTACTCGGGAGGCTGAGGCGGAAGAGTCACTTAAACCCACGAGGCGGAGGTTGTAGTGAGCCGAGATTGCACCGCTACACTCCAGCCTGGGGACAGAGCAAGACTCTATCTAAAAAAAATAAAAAATAAAAAACCCATCTCTACAGAAAATACAAAAAAACCCATAGTTTGGCATGCTGGCATATGACTTTAGTCCCAGCTACTTGGGAGGCTGAGGTAGGAGGATCACCTGAGCTCGGGAGGTCAAGGCTGCAGTGAGACATGATCATATCACTCCAGCCTGGGCAACAGAGTAAGACCCTGTCTCAAAAAAAAAAAGGCCGTGGCTTATGCCTGTAATCCCAGCACTTTGGGTGGCTGAGGCAGGTGGATCACTTGAAGCCAGGAGTTTGAGACCAGTCTGGCCAACATGAAGAAACTCCGTCTCTACTAAAAATACAAAAATTAGCCAGGCATGGTGGTGAATGCCTGTAATCCCAGATACTCAGGAGGCTGAGGCATGAGAGTCGCTTGAGAGGTGGAAGTTGCAGTGAGCCAAGATCACACCACTGCACTCCAGCCTGGGCGACAGAGACTCTGTCTCAAAAAAAAAAAAAAAAAAAGTCAGTCACTTTTTATTATTATCATGTTCATGCAACTCTGAACAATATTAGTCACAAAATACTCCTGAAAAAACAATTGTTTCTAAGTTGAAATAGTTGCTATGGGTATTCTTAAATATCAATCAAATTAGCACATTTTATTACTTATCCTTAATAAGCACTGTATTCGATATAAAAGTTAATTTGGGAATCTTACTATACAGTTGGTCTCTAAGACACTTGGAGCTACATATGCTTGTTTGGAGGGTAAGTTCTTACTGATTCAGAACAGTTCGAGCTTCAAGCTCACTGTGGTCACGGTTTGTGTCTCTAAGCCTTGTGTTACTACAGATTGCATTTAAACAATAGATTTAAAATGAAATGGTTGTATGTGATTTTTCTTTTCCAAGTCATTTTTTTTTAATGGAGTGAAGTTTTAGATGAGGTTTCTAAGACAAAATATTTGCAAACAGTGGGACTTGGTCTTGAATGATACAGAGTAAATTGATAAGCTTTACAATTGTCACATGGATTTGGCAATGGTCTCCTAGACAAGACAGCAAGAACATAAGCAACAAAAGAAAAAATACATAAATTAGACACCATCAAAATTAAAAGCTGTTATACATCAGACAACCCTATTAGAAAGTGAAAATACAACCCACAGAATGGGAGAAAACACTGGCAACTAATATATCTGACAAGAACCTGGTACCCGGAATATGTAAAGAACTTTTTCAACTCAACAATAGAAAGTCAATCTTATTAATATATGGGCAAATGACTTGAATAAGCATTTCTCCAAAGAAGATAGACAAATGGCCAACAACTAGGTGACAAGATCAACATTGGTAGTTAGGGAAATACAAATCAAAACCACCATGAGATACCACTTCCCATCCATTAGACTGGCCATCCTAGAAAATTAAATATAACGAGTGTTGGCAAGAATGTGGAGAAACTGGAACCCTTGTACACAGCTAGTGAGAATGTTAAATGATGTAGATTTCCACTGTGGAAAATAGTTTCAGCTGTACCTCAAAAAACTAAACATAATTACCATATGCCCCAGCATTTCCAACCTAAGTATATACCTAAAAGAATTGCAAACAAATGTTCAAACAACAACTTGTACACAAATGTTCATAGCAGCACCCTACACAATCACCAAAATATGGAAATAACCCAAGTGTCCGTCAACAAATGAATGGATTTTAAAATGTGGTGTATCAGTATAGTGAAATGTTACTCAGCCATAAAAAGAAATGAAGCACTGATACATGTTAAAATGTGGATGAACTTTGAAAAGATAACACTAAGTGAAAGAAGCCAGACACAAAAGGCCACTTATTATATGATTCCATTTACAATAACTACTTAGGCACAGGGTTTCCTTCTCGGGGGATGAAAATGTTCTGGAACTGTTACTGAAACACCAGGGGTTCTGTCTAGGTCCTGCTGCTCACAGCACAGAAAGCCAATGACTGAGACAATGAAGGAAGAAGGCTTTAATCAGGTGCTGCAGCTGAGAAGATGGGAACTCTGTCTCAAATCCATCTCCTTGACTGACTAAAACTAAGGGTTTATATAGCAGTGAAGAAATGTAATGATGTATAAGAAAACAGAAACTGGAGAGGGGCAAGGAAGCAAACAAACATGAATGAAGGGTTTGGCATCTCATTGTTGGAATGTGGTGATTTGGTGAGTTTCCATTTTTTGATACTTCTGTTTTTTTAAGAGGCCTGAAAGTTATTTCCTGATGAAGGAACTCAGATAAAAGAAATGTAAGTTTCAAGCCTTAAGACCAGAAGCGTCAATTCCTGTTTATGCAATAAAACTATCTATGGGACTAATGGGTCTGTTTCAGAAGCAGATGGTGATGTGGGTTGCACAACGTTTGTGAAAGTACCAAATGCCACTGAATTATACACTTTAAAATGGTTACAATGGCAAGTTTTGTGTTGTATTTTGCTACAATAAAAAGAATTGTCAGGCTGGGCATGTTGGCTTAGCCTGTAATCCCAGCACTTTGGGAGGCTGAGGCAGGTGGATCACCTGAGGTTAGGAATTTGAGACCAGCCTGATCAACATGGAGAAACCCTGTCTCTACTAAAAATGCAAACTTAGCTGGCATGGTGGTGCATACCTATAATCCCAGCTACTCAGGAGGCTGAAGCAGGAGAATTGCTTGAACTCGGGAGGCGGAGGTTGCAGTGAGCCAAGATTGTGCCATTGCACTCCAGCCTGGACTACAAGAGCAAAACTTCATCTAAAAGAAAAAGAAGAAGAAAGAAAGAAAGAATTGTCTATTGGGTAAGACTTCCGGTAATGGTGGAATGAAGAGTTCACAAACTCTCTCATGAAAAACAACTATAAAACTGGACAGAACTGTCAAAGACAGCCATCTCAGGGCTCTAGAAATTGACAATGCACACAGCAAATTGAGAAGTGTTTATTCATGAAAAACTGCTGAATTTCAGGTAAGAACAGTGGGAATCTGTGGTGTTCTTGCCTGGTACTCTCATCTCTCCCCTTCCTGTCCAGTACGGATGGCACAGCCATGCTACCAGGACAGAGCTGGTTGTGAAAAACAGCAGCTTTGCTGCTACTGGAAAGGGCACACTTGATTTAGAATAGAGAACAAAAAACATATGCCAACTTATATTCTCAGTAAGAATATCAAGCTCAGTGGAAATTGAACTGGGAAAGCCCATAGCTCTGCTAGCCTGAGGTTGCAGTCCCACTTGGCAGCCAAGCCAGAAATTTAACAGGGAGATCCTGGAAACGAGAAAACTGAAGAAGGACTGGAAGAGCTCTCCCCACATCCCTGGCTGGCTGGAAGGCTGCACCATACATGTACAGGCAAAATCCAAGAAGGCTCAAGCTCTACACACAATTCCTGGCAGACTTGGAGACTATCCACACAAAGGAAGTACTAGGAAAGCCCATTGGAAAGGGAAACCTGGGGAAAACTTGAAAAGTGCCCAGACTTTGAATGTACTTCTCAACCCACACACAGATTTACAGGCAAAGAGTGGAAGGCTTGCTGGCACAAAGTATTTGAGTAAAACCTCTGACTAATCATTGGTTTACCACTAAGATATTCAGACACACCCACCCACAAGGGTGGCCCCTAGGAAGCCAATACTTAAAAAAATAAGAATTAGAAAAAAGAAAAAACACCTGAGACACACAACTCTAAAACACTGCTAAGAGACAGAGTCTGCAAATTTAATCTAGGCACGTTTCTAAAAGGCAAAGCAAATAATAAACAACCAAACAAAACCAGCCAGGTGTGGTGGCTCATGCCTGTAATCCCAGCACTTTAGGAGGCTGAGGTGGGAGAATCATTTTGAGCTCAAAAGTTTGAGACCAGCCTGGGCAACATAGTGATGATACGGAAATGCTGGTAAGGGAAGAGCGTAGTCCTTTTTTTTTTTTTTTTCCGGGCAGTCTTGCTCTGTCACCCAGGCTGGAGTGCAACGGCATGATCTTTACTCACCGCAACCTCCACCTCCTGGGTTCAAGCGATTTTCCTGCCTCAGCCTCCAAGTAGCTGGGATTACAGGCTTGTGCCACCATGCCCGACTAATTTTTTGTATTTTTAATAGAGACAGGGTTTCACCATGTTGGCCAAGCTGGTCTCGAACTACTGAACCTGTGATCCATCTGCCTCAGCCTCCCAAAGTGAGCAGATTACAGGCGTGAGCTGTTGCACCCACCCCAGCATAGTTCCGTTTAAATGATATGGACTGGGGGAAAGGAAGTGCTGGGTAGAGGAGGGCATGGTCCCTGGCTAGGGCTCCATCCCCATGGACCTGGGTAAGGACAAGCATTTTTGTTTTTCTGTCCAAATGTTGCATTTCCCAAGACCACCCTGACCTGCCACAACCCCCATTCTATGCCTATAAAAACCCTGAGCTCGGGCCGGGCACGGTGGCTCACGCCTGTAATGCCAGCACTTTGGGAGGCAGAGGTGGGTGGATCACAGGGTCAAGAGGTTGAGACCATCCTGGCCAACATGGTGAAAGCCTGTCTCTACTAAAAATACAAAAATTAGCCAGGTATGGTGGTATACGCCTGTAGTTCCAGCTACTTGGAAGGCTGAAGCAGGAGAATTGCTTGAACCTGGGAAACTGAGGTTACAGTGAGCCAAGATCGCGCCACTGCCCTCTAGCAGGGCAACAGAGAGAGACTCTGTCTCAAGACAAAAACAAAAACTGTGAGCCCCTAGCAGGCAGACACACAAGCTGCTGGATATGGAGAGGAGCAGATCAGCAGAAGAACACAGAGACAGCTGAACGTAGAGAGGAGCACATCAGCAGAGGAACACAGGAATGGCTCGAGTCAAGAGGGATGCACCGACAGGCACCAGCCCGCCGCCAGGCCACTGACCAGCAGAACAACTCAGAGTGTGGCTGGGGCAGTCAGAGGAGAGCCTGGGTCGCTGAGCAGCCCCACTCCAGGGAAAAACCATCTCTCTTCTGGCTCCCCCATCTGCTAAGAGCTGCTTCCACTTAATAAAACTTTGCACTCATTCTCCAAGCCCACATGTGATCTGATTCTTCCTGGTACACCAAGGCAAGAACCCCAGGATACAGAAAGCCCTCTGTCCTTTTAACAGAGTAGAGGGTCTAATTGAGCTGGTGAACACAAGGCCCTAGAGACAGCAAGACTAAAAGAGCATCCTGTAACGCACTCCCACTGGGGCTTCAGCTGTAAACATTCACCCCTAGACACTGCCATAGGGTCTGAGCCCTGAAGCCTCCCCATCGGCATGCTCCCCTAGAGGTTTGAAGAGCAGAGCCCTGAAGAAATGAGCCACTTCCCCATCGCACACTCTGTGAAGGGGGACAAGGGAACTTTCCTTTGTAAAGACCCTATCTTTACAAAAAAATAAATAATTAAATTGGTCACGCATGGTAGCATGCACCTTTAGTCCCAGGTTTTCAGGAGGCTGAGGTGGGAGGACTGTTTGAAGCCTGGGAGTCGGGGGTGAAGGCTACAGTGAATAGTGATTCTGCCAGTGCACTCCAGCCTGGCTGACAGAGTGAGACCCTATCTCAAACAAAACGAAACAAAACTAACCAGCAATGTAAACAACCCTCATGGGAAAAATCAGAATCCAGAGTCACTACAGCATATTATTATTATTATTATTATTATTTTATTTTGAGACAGAATTTTACTCTTGTTGCCAAGGCTGGAGGGCAGTGGCATGATCTTGGCTCACTGCAACCTCCGCCTCCTGGGTTCAAGTGATTCTCCTACCTCAGCGTCTTGAGTAGCTGGGATTACAGGCGTGAGCCACCATGCCCAGCATCATATTATTTTAAAATCCAGTTTTTGACAAAAGTGATGAGACATGCAAAGAAACAGGAAGACATGACTTAATATACTCAGAAAAAAAACCCATCAATAGAATATCGTTACTTTTCAAGACCAGCCTGGGCAACAGTGAGACTCTGTCTCAAAAAAAAAAAAAAAATCAATAGATACATTAAAATAGTAAACTTAAAAAAGTTTTTAACACAAAAGAAGGCAGTCAAGAAAGGGCAGAGAAACAGGACAGGATAAATATAGAAAACAAATAGAAAAATAGCAGTCATAAGTGCAGCCATAGCAATAATTACATAGAATGTGAATAGACAGAAAATGCAAGACCAGGTGTTGCATTTAGCAAACAAAGACATCAAAGCAGCTATTATAAATATGTTACAAAATTTATAGTAACAATGTTTAGAAAAATAAAAAAATTTAATGTCAAAGACTCAACAAATGATAAATCTCAATAAAGAACTAGAAGCTGGCTGAGCACAGTGGCTTACCCCTGTAATCCCAGCACTTTGGGAAGCCAAGGCGGGCAGATCATGAGTTCAGGAGATGGAGACAATCCTGGCCAACATGGTGAAACCCCATCTCTACTGAAATACAAAAAATTAGCCAGCCATGGTGGCATGCCCCTGTAGTCCCAGCTACTTTGGAGGCTGAGGCAGGGTAATTGCTTGAACTCAGGAGGCAGAGATTGCAATGAGCCAAGATTGTGCCACTGCACTCCAGCCTGGTGACAGACCAAGACTCTGTCTCAAAAGAAAAAAAAAAAAAAAGAAAAAAGAGCTAGAAGCTATAAATGAGAATTAAATGGAAATTCTAGAGTCAAAAAGTACAATGACAAATGAAAAATTCACTAAATGGACTCAGCAGCAGACCTGAGATGGCAGAAAAAAGAATCAGGGAACTTGAAGATAGTAGAATAGAAATAATCTAATCTGAGGAAGAGCGAGAAAGATGAAAGAAAAAGAACAGAACCTCAGAGATCTGTGGTATATTATGAAGCATACAAACCTATGTCTAAGTGTGATGTCTATGGGAGTCCCAGAAGGATGAGGGAGAGAAAGGGGAAGAAAACATACTTGAAAAAATAATGGACAAAAATTTTCCAAATTTGAAAATTCATCTACCGATTCAAGAAACCCAAGGAATTCCAAGTAAGAGAAACATAAAGAAATCCACATTTAAACACATTGTGATCAAACTGTGTTTTTTGTTATTTGTTTGTGTGGTTTTTTTTGAGACAGAGTCTCGCTCTGTTGCCCAGGTTGGAGCGCAGGGGTGTGATCTTGGCTCACTACAATCTCCACCTCCCAGGTTCAAGTGATTCTCCTCCCTCCACCTCCCAAGTGGCTGGAATTACAGGAGTGTTCCACATGGAGAAACCCCGTCTCTACTAAAAACACAAAAATTAGCTGGGTATGGTGGTGCACACCTGTAATCCCTTAGGTACTGGGAAGGCTAAGGCACGAGAATTGCTTGAACCTGGGAGGTGGAGGTTGCAGTGAGCTAAGATTGTGCCACAGCACTCTAGCCTGGGCAACAAAGAGACTCTGTCTCAAAAAAAAAAAAAAAAAAAAAAAAAAAGATACATTAAAAAAGTAAACTTAAAAAAAAAATTTAACACAAAAGAAGGCAGTCAAGGAAGGGCAGAGAAATAGGACAAGATAAATATAGAAAACAAATAGAAAAATGAAGGTCATGAGTGCAGCCACACCAATAATTGCATTAAATGTGAATAGACAGAAAAAGCAGACTGTCAGACTAAATGTTTTAAAAAGCAGGATATAATTATATATTGTCTATCAGAGACACAAGATCACACAACTGCACTCCACCTTAGGCAAGACAGAGCAAGACTCTGTCTCAAAAATAAATCAAATTCAAAGACAGAAGTAAGTTGAAGGTAAAAGGATAATAAAAGATATATCACATAAACAGGAACCCTAAGAGAGTTAAAGTGGCTGTATTAATATCAGACAAAATAGGATTTAAGATAAGAAATATTACTAGAGAAAGTTAAAAAGTACTCCTACAACTCAGTAATAAGAAGATAAATGACCTAATTTTAAAATGGGTGGCTGGGTGCAGTGGCTCACCCCTGTAATCTCAGCACTTTGGGAGGCTGAGGCAGGTGGATCACCTGAGGTCAGGAGTTGGAGACCAGCCTGACCAACATGGAGAAACCATGTCTCTACAAAAAACACAAAATTTGCCAGGCATGGTGGCGGGTGCCTGTAATCCTAGCTACTTGGGAATCTGAGGCAGTAGAATTGCTTGAACCTGGGAGACGGAGGTTACAGTGAACCGAAATCACAGAACTGCACTCCACCTTAGGCGACAGAGCAAGACTCTGTCTCAAAAATAAATAAATAAATAAATAAAAATGGGCAAAAAATTTGAATAGACATTTCACCAGAGGAGAGATGAAGAGACAAAGAATTGATAAGCAAATGAAAAGATGCTCAACATCTTTAGTCTTCTGGTATATGCACATTAAAACCAAAATGGATATGCTACTCACATCTGTAGTTACAGTACTTTTGGAGGTCAAGATGGGCAGATTATTTGAGCTCAGCAGTTTGAAACCAGCCTAGGCAACATAGTGAGGCATGTCTCTATCAAAAAAAAAAGAAGAAGAAAAGAAAAACACAAAAATTAGCTGGGTAGGGTGGCGCATGCTCTGTGGTCCCAGCTCCTCGGGAGGTTGAGGTGGGAGGATCGATTAAGCCCAGGAGGGTGAGGCTGCAGTGAGCCATGATCCCGCCACTGCACTTCAGCAAAAAAAGAAAATACAGTGCTGATGGAATATAAAATGTGCACCTATTTTGAAAAGAGTTTGGCACCTACTAAAATGTAAACTCTAACTATGATCTAGCAATACCTCTCCTAGATATCTACCTGAGAGAAAAATATATGTCCACACAAAGACTTGTCCATGAAATGTTCATAGCACAATTGTTCATAAATAGCTGAAATGTGAAAACAATGCAATATCCATCAAGTGGTGAGTGCATAAAGAAAATGTCCACATAATGGAATGCCATTCAGCAATTTAAAAAGGGACAAACCAATAGATGCTACAACATGGCTGAACTTCAAAAACACATTGCTAAGTGAAAGAAGCTAATCACAAAAGACCACATATTGTGTGATTCCATTTTTATAAAATTTCCCCAAAAAAGTCAAATATATAGACAGTGAAAGCAGATCAATAGTTGCTTTGGGATGGAGGTGGGAGCAGGGATTGACTACAAATGGACACAAGTAAATGTTTTTGGATGATGAAAATGTTAAAGCCGGATTGTGATTTAGATAGTTACTTAAGATCATTGAATTATACATGTATAATGGATGCTCTTCATGATAGGTAAGTTACAACTCAATAAAGCAGTTTTAAAATTAATCACTTTCAACTGGCATACAAAATTATAGGGGCGGGTATTAATTATGGAACAACAAAATGCAAGGAAATTGATATTTGCATAGAAAAGAAGAAATCCAGAGAGGAATACTGGGAGAAACAATAAAAGATACTGCTTGCACATGTAATCCCAGCACCACGGGAGATCAAGGCAGATGGATCACTTGAGGCCAGGAGTTCGAGACCAGCCTGGCCAACGTGGTGAAACCCTATCTCTTCTATCTCTACTGAAAATACAAAAATTAGCCAGGCATGTTGGCACACACCTGTAGTACCAGCTACTCGGGAGGCTAACGTGGGAGAATCGCCTGAACCCGGAGGCGGAGGTTGCAGTGAGCTGAGATCATGCCACTACACACGAGCCTAGGCAACAGAGTGAGACTCTGTCTCAAAAATAAATTTTAAAAAAAGATGCCAGTCTTACACTACCAGAAGAAATAAAAAATGATATTGTTTGTAGGACTAAATTGTTTTCACAGAGAACTGGACGCTCATTCTAAACAAATGGGTCAAATAATGCTAATGTTCGCCAGGATTTAGCAAATTTCTGATTTTTGCAGGAGAAGCGAAACCCTTTTATTTGAACCAAATATAATATAAATACTTGATAAAATTTCTGGTAGATATATTTTAATGGAAATTTTCTGACTGAGGAGACATTTGAAAGTTACTTGATTAAGTTCCAATGAATAAATACATGGACAGAATTTTAATCTCTGGAATTTGTGAGATGGGATTTTTATGAATCTTTGCAAAATTTATCCTATACTTAAGACTTTTCCTAAGTATTTGTGTATATGTTGCTTCATGCAAAAGAACCTTTTTAAATTTGAAATAAAATGGGTTTTTCAATCAACTCTGAGTGAAGATAGAAAAATATATCTGTGTTATAGCTTTTTAAGAATTTGTCTAGCAGGTTTTCCAGTTTTTATTGGAAACCCCCCCATAAAGAGAAAAAGCAAAATCTGTCTGTACTGTCTGTTGAACATAAGAATGCAAAAAAGATAACTTAGACACAGTCATTGACAAATTTGCAGAAGTTAAGGCTCAAAAATTGTAATCATATTAATTATTGTGACGGAACAAAATGAGCATAAAGTTTATTTCCTTTTTTCAAGAACCACATTAATATAATTAAAATTATTTGTTAACTACTCTTTTCCTTTTTTTGTATTGTAATATTTGTTTATATTGGCATTTATTTATTTAGACAAAAGTTCTTACTATTTGCTTTTTATTTTCTGGGACTTATTATTGTTATTATTATTATTATTTGAGATACAGCTTTGTTCTTGTTGCCCAGGCTAGAGTGCAATGGCGTGATCTCGGCTCACTGCAACCTCCGCCTCCCAGGTTCAAGCAATTCTCCTGCCTCAGCCTTCCGAGTAGCTGGGACTACAGGCGCCTGCCACCATGCCCAGGTAATTTTTGTATTTTTAGTAGAGACAGGGTTTCACCATGTTGGCCATGCTAGTCTTGAACTCCTGACCTTAGGTGATCCACCCTCCTTGGCCTGCGAAAGTGCTGGGATTACAGGTGTGAGCCACTGCGCTTGGCCAATTATTATTATTATTCATTTTATTTCATGATTTTACTGAAAATGATTTTGTCATATGAAAAGAAATGACAGTTTAAAAAGTTATTTTTTAAAATTCCAGGTGGCAAATAAGCTAGGCACACACCTGAGTAAAAGTGAATGAAGAAATTCCTACCCTTGTATTTGCATTCACTCATTCAAGTATTTACTAAGCAAGTATAATACACTGGGAAATGTTCTAGGTGCTGAGGATACAGGAAATCCCTATCCTCCTGGAGTTTACATTCTAGTGATTCACTCAGGAATCCTGTATGGAGCTCTCCTTTTCCATCCAAGTGCAGTGGTTATTGGAGCTGGCCTGCATCGGCTTATGAGAGCCAGGAATGTGCATCTCTTTCCAACTCCCTATTCAATGCTATTATGCTAGTAACTTCCAATTGGCCACGGTGGGAATATTTACACCATGGAAATAGGCAAAAGCTCTAAATCAGGGCTTTTGCTTTTGGAGTCAGTTGCTAAATATTGATCAGTTTATGACTGCAAGTCATCTAGTCAGAGAGTTCTTCCCTGATTATTCATTTATAGAACACTGCCCCAGTTATTCTGTCATATCTCCCTGTGTTATTTATTTTATAGCATTTATTACTCCTGGAAATGCCCTGTTCCATTGATTTATTCCACTGGTATTTATTGAGTGCCTACTATATGCCAGGAACTGTTAAAGTACTTGGGATCTAACAAAACAGAGATCTCAACCCTTGCGGGGCTTACATTCTAGCAGAGGCAGATGGATTTTTAAAAACAATGAGCACAATAAGTAAATTTTGGGGGGTTTTAGAAGGTGATAAGTTCTGTGAGGGGGTGGAGAAAAAGTAGAGGAGGGCAAAAAGGAACTGAGTTAGGGAAACGAGTGATGATTCTAAACAGAGAAGTCAGTGTCGGTCTCATTGAGGTTATATGGAAATGCAGACCAGAATAAGGTAAGGGAATTATCTGTATGAACAGTATTCCAGACAGATGAAAAAGTCAGTGCCAAGAGCCTACACTGGCCTGGCCTGGCAAGTTCAAGGAACAGCAAGGCCAGTGTGGCTGAAGTGGAGTGAGCTGAGACAAGTGGCTGGAGAGATGAGGTCAGATCATGTGAGGCTTTGTAGGTGATTAAAAGACTAATGTGTTTGGACTCTATGTGGGCTCTCTGCTCCTTTAGGTTGATCTGAATTAATTCTTCTCTATTTAATTTCTGTAGTTTAACAATCGTTATATCTGACATTTTATTCTTTTTTCAGAAGTATCTTGCATATTCATGGACATTTACTCTTTCATATGAACTTTAGGACCTATTAATCCAGTTACAACAAAAAAATCCTGCTTAGTTTGTATTGGAATGAATTGAAATTGTAGATTTATTTGGGGAGAGAAGTGATACCTTTGTAATAGTAAGTATTCCCGTCTATATCTTGCCATTTATTCTTTTATTTATGTTCTTTTTATATATTTAAAAACATTTTGTATTGTCCTCTAGGAAGGTCCAGTACATCCTTTATGAGACACATTCCTAGATGCCTTAGAGTTCTTATTGACCCTATGAATGGTATCCTTTATGCCTAATGCTCTCTTATTAGTTTAAATAGATTTTCTGTAGATTCTCTTGGATTTTGTCATTGACTGTAATATCACCTGCAAATACGGATAGTGTTCTCTTTTTCTATGCTAATACCTCTCACTTATTTCTCTTATTACATTGGCTAGGAGTTCCAGTATAATGGTGAATGGTAGTGCTGACAGCAGTCTTGTTCCTAACTTAATGGAAATGCTTCCAAACTTTTAAGCATAAAGTTTATGCTTTTTTTAACAGATTGAAAAAGTTCCCTTATATTCCTAATTTGCTAAGGGTTTTGAAAATTATGAATCCACATTTAGTTTTGTTGAGTGGTGTTTTTTGCATTTTTGAAAGGATTGTATGATTTTTCTCCTTTATCAGTTAATCGTCAAATCACAGGGAAAATTTTCCTAATGTTAAATTATCCTTCCGTGAGTAAAGGGAAAATTAATATCAGGCCAGGGCTGATGCAAGCCTGCCTGACACTGACCTTGGTCTTCCACAATACTGTTTCCTTGGAAACTGCAGAGTTAACATAAACAGGGGATATTGTGTATGCTGACTACACAATCGTGTGGAACTGCGCATGAGTTTGGAGACGTTGCCAGTGAGCGTACAGGCCATGAGCTTATGCAACTGGGAAAGGTAGGAAATACTGGTGGAAAATAGAGGCTTCAGGTTATTTTTAATTTTTTTTCAGAGACAGGGTCTTGCCTGAGACCCAGGCTGATCTCACACTAGGTCCAAGCTATCCTCCTGCCTCCGCCTTTCAAAGTGCTGGAATTACAGGTGTGAGCCCCTGCACCTGGCTAAGGCTTTAGGTCGTATGAGTCAAAGTGGTCACTGCACACCTTGGCTCTCCCGTGGCAGCTGTAAGTGCCCTATGGATGAGTGAAAACAAGACCTGTGGACTTCGGTAGCTGCTGGGCCATCTGGTGAGATGAAGATGCAGCATCTGCCATATCTCCTGCCTTATATTCTAGGTTACAATTTATTGCCATCTCATGAGTCTTATTGCCAACTTGAACCTATAATCACAGCTGTAGTCTGGACCTTCTTTCAGGAATTATATTTAGCATATGGGGGCTGTATTTTAATTTTACCTCTAGGGGGCAGTCATGGATCATAAATTGGTATGCTGTTTTAAAAATCATCTAGAATAAATTAAACTGAGTGCCCTTTTAGGTATGTATTTTTTTTTCCATTTTTTTCCATTTTTTTTTCCATTTTACAGATGAAGAAACTGAGCCTTAAAAAATCTAAATAACTTGCTTAGTCCACATAAGTTGTAAGTAGCAAAAAGCAGATCTGGGGTTTTAACCTACATTTATTTGCCACTAAAGTACATGCTCTTAATACACACAGAGGAACCCCCACTTCTCTCTTCTTCCCTCCTTTCCCCTCTCTCTCTCTTTTTCCCCTAGAAGCAGTCAGCAAACTGGTTAAATGCACTAATTCTGAAGTCAACCTGCTTGACTAGGAAAGATTAACCCATATAGGTACCTAAAGGTTAGAATAGCAGCAGGAAATTGATTCACATGAAAAATAAATTACCTACCACACCTACCAAAGTCTGGTTCTATGACTTACCAGCTGTGTGACCATGGGAAGGTTACTTCATCCTTCTGTGGCACAGGTCCATCTGTAAAAGTGAGATGATAAAGGAAATTTTTGCTAAGCCTTGAGCATGTATAGATGGACTTACATCCTGCATGGCGCTGAGCCTGGATGAGTAATAAAATGCAAAAACCGATGAGTTAGGGTCCCAGCAGAAGGAACCAAAGCAACTGCTTCTGGGAAAATTGATCAGAAAAAAGAAAACATAACAAACAAACAAAAACCTTAACCTGATGAGGAACTTTTTGTGTTTGTGATTTGTGCCTCAACTATTTAATTGGATTCAACTTCATGGATTTACCAGGTGAACAAAGTTTCCAAAAAGCACAAATGGCTTGGCATGGTGGCTCACGCCTGTAATCCCAGCACTTTGGAGGCTGAGGCAGGTGGATCACAAGGTCAGGAGATCCAGACCATCCTGGCTAACACGGTGAAATGCTGTCTCTACTAAAAATACAAAAATTTAGCTGGCTGTAGTGGCACACGCCTGTAATCCCAGCTACTTTGAAGGCTGAGGCAGGAGAATCCGTTGAACCCGGGAGGTGGAGGTTGCAGTGAACCAAGATCACGCCACTGCACTCCAGCGATGGAGCAAGACTCCATATCAAAAAAAAAAAAAAAAAAAAAAAGCACAAATGGAAGTGGGGCTCAGCTCCATTAGGCCAGATAATCCTGAGAGGACAAGTTAAAGCCTTATTGAAACCAGTCACCTCTCCTTATGAAACTGTGTGGCTTTTACCCTTATAAGCCCACCCTTACCTTTGGACTGGGTGTCAGTCTTCATGAAACCTGCTCTTCCTTGCATATTACTCACCTAAGAGTGAACCCTTAATGTTTATATGAAAGAGTGGTCAACATCACTGATCATCAGAGAAATGCAAATCAAAACTACAATGAGATATCATCTCTCTCCAGTTAGTTAAAATGGCTTTTATCCAAAAGTCAGGCTATAACAAATGCTGGTGAGGATGTGGCGAAATGGAGAACCCTCATACACTGCTGGTGGGAAGGTAAATTAGTACAATCACTATGGAGGACAGTTTAGAGGTTCATCAAAAATCTAAATAGAGCCACCATATAAAACAGCAATCCCACTCCTGGGAATATACCCAAAAGAAAGGAAATCAGTATTTCAAAGAGATATCTGCACTCTCATGTTTACTGTAGCACTATTCACAATAGTCAAGATTTGGAAACAACTTATGTGTCCATCAACAGACAAATGGATAAAGAAAATGTGGTACATATACACAATTGAGTACTATTTAGCCATAAAAAAGCATGAGATTCTGTCATTTACAACAACATGGATGGAACTGGAGGTTATTATGTTAAGTGGCATGAGCCAGGCACAGAAAGACAAACTTCACATGTTTTCACTCATTTGTGGGAGCTAAAAATTAAAATCATTGAACTCATGGTGATAGAGAGTAGAAGAACGGTTAGCAGAGGATGCAAAAGGTAGTGGGAAGGGTGGGGAGAAGACATGGGGAAGCTTCATAGGTACAAAAATAGAAAGAAGGAATAAAATCCAGTATTTCATAGCACTACAGGAGAATTATAATCAATAATAATTTAATCTTACATTTAAAAATAACTAAAAGAGGTTCCTTCTCTCTCTGCTGCCTTGTGAAGTCAGACGTGTTTGCTTCCCCTTCCGCCATGATTGCATGAAACTCAATGTAATCTGCAAAGAGATTAGTATGGATGGACCAGAGAAGACACCCAAAGACTGACTTCTATGGCACTCCAACTACTAGAGGTGGGAGAGATAAAGATGACCTCAAGACTGAGGATGACCAAACAGGAAGGCAGAACGGCAATCAGGAGAGAGGGTGGTTCTGGAAACCAAGTGAAGAAGGCCAAGTTGAAAAATCCTGAGACATTTAGAGGTGAAATGTTGCCACCCCTACCATATCACTGAGATGGTGATGCAAAGGGCTACAAGTGCAGATTTGCAAAAGACAGCAAAAATGTAATAGTCCTACTGAGGAGAGAAAGAAACCACATATATTCTCATTGCATTAATATAATTTAAAAAAAGAGTCTACTTCTGTTTTTTTTCTGGAAAAAATAACTAAAAGAGTATAATTTGATTGTTTGTAACACAAATGATAAATGCTTGAGGTGATGAATACCCCATTTACCTTGATGTAATTATTACATATTGCATGCTTGTATCAAAATATCTCATCTACCCCATAAATATATATACCTACTATGTACCTACAAAAATACAAAATAAAATACTGTTAAAAAAAAAAAAAAGGAAACTCTCAATGCATTAGCTAATCGTCCTGAGTTATTCTTTGACATTTAATCTGAAGACCCAATCCTGCACGGCCTAACTTTGTATTGGATCAGGTTTCCTCTGCCTTACCTAGTAGTACACTCAGTTTGATACTCACTACATATCAGTGTTTATTTGGTCTTTTATTAGGGAAAATAGTTCCTATCTCATAAGATTACTTTGATGATGAAATGAGATGACACGTGTAGAACAAAGCCTGAGGTAGCAAGAGCTCAATAAATGTTACTGTCATTAATTCAACAAACATCATTTTTAGCATCTCCTATATCAGACACGATTCTCCATCCAAAGGATACTAAGATCTTTGTATCAGGAAGGGTCTAATCAGGACAGAAACCACAGCAGTTATTTGAGCAGAGAAAATTTAATACAAAGAATCATTATTGGCCAGGCGCAGTGGCTCACACCTGTAATCCAGCACTTTGGGAGGCCGAGGCAGGCAGATCACTTGAGGTCAGGAGTTCGAGACCAGCCTGGCCAACATGGTGAAATCCTGTCTCTACTAAAAATACAAAAATTAGCTGGGTATGGGTGTGTACCTGCACTCCCAGCTACTTGGGAGGCTGAGGCAGAATTGCTTGATCCCAGGAGGCAGAGGTTGCAGTGAGCTGAGATTGTGCCATTGTACTACAGCCTGGAAGACAAGAGCAAGACTCTCTCTCTCTCTCTCTCTCTCTCTCTCTCTCTCTCTCTCCATATATATATATATATATATATATATATATATATATATATATATGGAGAGAGAGAGAGAGAGAGAGTTGTCTATGTGTAAAGTTACTAACTGCTGAACTGAAAAGGACTTATGGTTTCTTGAAGGCAGCAGTTAGAGGAAGCAATGACCACTCCTAGAGCTGGGAGAACAAAGGGAAGGTATTTAAATTATTAAAATGCCAGCTTAGCCAAGGGGCCCTGCAGAGCTGCACCTCAGATCTCTGAGGAAGAGGTACCACTCAGCTGTTGCTAGAGTCTGAATGAAGCACAATAAGGCTGCTCTGCAAATGTTGGGAAAATTGCAAAGTGGATTCAGCAACCTCCACAGGATGGAACTGCCTCTGATGCAAGGCAAGCGAGCCCGAAAGTGGAGCTTAGCCCTCGAGGGTTCTTGGCTTTGCCCAAGAGAGAATCCAAGGGTAAGCCAGAGGTAGAAAAAAACAGCTTTACTGAGGAAGCAGTGTTACAGCTGCAGTGGTGTTACATGTTACAGCTCTGTGACTGCTCCTGCAGAGCAAGGCTACCCTGGAGGCAGAGAGCAGCAGCTCAGGGCAGTTTTGTAGTCATATTTATACTCACTTTTAATTGCATGCAGATCAAGGGGCAGTTTGTGCAGAAATTTCCAGGGAAGGCATAGCCTTTTTGGGTCATTAGGTCATTGCCGTGGAAAGGGGCAGTTGCCATGCAACTCCCTGGTGTTGCCATGACAGTGATAAATTGACATGGTACACGGTGGACATGTGTGATTGGAAGACTGCTTCCACCCCTACCCCGTTTTTGCTAGTCCTCAATCTGGTCCAGTGTCTGAGCCTCACCTCTGGAGTCCAGTCCCGCCTCCTACCTCACTGTGGCCCAGGTGAGGAAGTATTGCTAGGTGATGCTCACAAGTTCAGGAAGACCAAGGGAAGAAACCAGTGTGTTCCTCCTTTAGCCTGGCAGTCTCCCTCTTGTACACCCATCAACAGAGCTTAAGAGGGAGCCTGCTTTTGGCACTGCAGAAATACAGTTTGCAGAGTCCCTGCCCCAGTATCATGGTACAGAGTATAGAAGGATGGGTTAAAGCAATAGACAAAAGCTTAATAACCAGCACAGTCCATTAGTTCAACTATTCAAGATTCATGTGCACATATTTTTACATCTTTCTCCATATATGTCAGCTTTTCAAGAATAAAAGCAACCGCCTTTCTGCCTAACAGAATACAACTACCCTTTCATGTAAACAAATCCTCGCCCCAAAATGAAAAGATGCAAAGTTGCAATAATCACTGTATCCATTTTTGGGAGACATTTATATCATCCATTTCTAAGACATGTTAATTACTTCTCAAATTTAGTCACAGTCCCAAGTGAATATTCAGTTGAGCTTGTCATTTCTTTCTATAAGCACTCTAATGCATTCAACAGCATCCATCCCACACCATAGTTCTTGCAGTCATCATCACTGCCATAATGACCAAGTGAAATAGCCACCTTGTACCGCAACGCACTTGTAATAGGCACTTCATCACAATCAACCACAGGCAATTATGTGATTCATCATAATATCACTGCATGCCGTGGATTGCTAGCATGCCATTTTCCATTGCCAGTGGAGCTCAGCACTGAGTTCAAGCCCAAGAACACATTAATGCAATATCACCACCACTACCAAAAAAAAAAAAAAAAAAAATTTGAAGAATTACTTCTTGGGACCACTCCTGAGACCAATTTCTCAAGCAGCTATGGTCCAATGAGGAGATAGAATACCACCAATAATGTGAACAAAAAGAATTAAATATAAACAATTGCTAACTAGGTATAAAGTTGTGGATGAGGGTACTAAAAGAGCAAAAACAACAACAGCAAAAAAACGCCACTGAGTTTGAGACCAGCCTGCACAACATAGAGTCTAATCTCTACCAAAAGAAAAAAAAAAGCTGGGTGTGATGGTACGTGTTTGTAATCCCAGGTACTCAGGGTACTTTGGCATGAGGATTGCTTGGCCCAGGAGATTGAGGCCGTAGTGAGCTGTGTTCATGCCACTGCACTCCATCCTGGCAACAAAGCAATGAATAACAACATACAACAACAACAAATAACAACAACACAACAACATATTGTAGAGGAGTAGTTTGCCACTCCTAAGACTGAGGGAACTAGAAGAGGTTTGAATTCTTAAAATTATTGAAATATGTAAGTTTAGAAGAAGGGCACTCCAGAGCTGAAACTCATCTCTGAGGGTGGGTCATTGCTGCTTGGATGATGCTGGTGCCTTCGAACCTGGGAGAGGGTTCCACAGGGCTGAGACCCAGACCTCTTGGGGACAGGGCACTGTCTGGCTGGTGCTGGTGTCTCTGAAAAGACCACATTGGGGCTGACTCTGCAAGTGGTGGGAAATTGCAGAGTCAGTTCTGGAGAGAATTGCAGAGCAATTGGTCTCGGCTGCTGCTCCAGGAAGGCACTGCTGCTGCCAGGGAGTCGAACAGAAGCTTTGCTGGAGTGATGCTCGCTGAACATGCAGGCCATCAGGCAGCCCACAGGAAATTCACAGGGAACCAACAGAAGAAATGAGTTTCTTCTTCCATCTCCATCATGGCATGCACTCTCTCCCTGTGTATTAATCATGTCTTTTTATTTCTTTTATTTGATGTTTTGACAAGTTGGAGCCTTACTGACCCTTCAGGGACTGTCTCTCCCTCACTAGCTAATTCCTAAAGACAGTTAACAACTTACCCTAGAGCACGCCTTTCTTATGCAAAGTAACCCATTCAGAGCCCATAACCACCACCTTTTACTCTACTGGCCTCTCCTAAGCTGAGGTCAATATCTGCCTGCCCTAATGACCGCAGGGCTAAGGATAGCTCCTTTGAAGCCTGTTGAAGTCGTTTGAACTAGCCAATTCTAGGCCTACTTACCCTGCCGTGCCTGTTCTTTCCAATGAAAACCACAATAAAAACTCTTGCCTACATTTTCCCCTTGTTCCTTCTGCCTCCTGACCGAGCCTGGGGCTTCTCTGTGCCCTCACCCCCACATCCATGGCATGCCTTGCCTCCCATTTCTAGGGAACTGTGAGTAAACCTCTTCCTTCATGACATTCCCTTCCAAGTCTGCTTGCCTTACAATACCTGATTAAAACAAACACAAATCCAGATGCCCTTAAAACACCCTGGAGCATCCCCTATTGACAAAGCCTAACAGCCAGCAAAGCAGAAATGTGGTTTTCAGAGTCCCAGCCCCAGCTTCACAAAGCAGGTCATAGAAAGGAGGGTTTGGAGCAGGGAGATGACAGCTTAATCACCAGCACAGTGTGCACGTTAGATAAAGTCCTGACTGTTAAGGGTCCTATAGTCCAGGGCACAATTGTTCATGTCTAGAACATATCAGAGTAGAAAATTACACCTTTGAGGCATGACTCAGCTGAGACACCACACAAAGAAGCCCAGCGGATGGGGTCTGGGAGTGCTGGGACTGGAGGAGGGCTTGCCTTGTAAAAGGGGCCTATCAGAAACAAGCAACTGCACTAAGGCAACATCCAGCACATTCCAAAGGAGGAGAGGGAGCCAGCTACGCAAATATCTGGGAATCACTCTGAGATGAATCACACCTGCCTTCAAGGAAGGCAAAGGGGCCATGTGATGTTAATTTTATGTTAACTTGACCAGGCTGTGGTGCCCAACTGTTTGGACAAACAACAGTCTGGCAGTCTAGCTGTTGCTATGAAGGTCATTTTTTGCATGTGATCAATTTTTTTTTTTTTTTTAAGAGAAGGTCTTGCTCTGTTGCCCAGGCTGGAGTACAGTGGCACAATCATGGCTCACTGTAACCTCAAAGTCTTGGGCTCAATCAATCCTCCCACCTTGAGCTGGGATTACAAATGTGAGCTGCTACATCTAGCCTGTGATTAGCATTTAAACTCGTAAACTTTGAGTAAAGCAGACTCACCTCTATACAGTGGTTGGGCCAATCAGTTGAACTTGGGGCCTTACCCTGCACAGGCTGTCTCTCTTGGTAGCTAACTCCTAGAGATTGCAAACAAAGAGCATGCCTTTCATATGCAAAGTAACCCATTCAAAGCCCATAACCACAACCATCTACTCAACTGGTCTCTCCCAAGCTGAGGTCAGGTCACTGTCCATCTGCCCTCATCACCCCAGGGCCCTGTACCAGACATCTAAGGACAACTCCCTTCAAGCCTGTTTAAATTATTCAAACTAGGCAATTAAAAATAAATACTGAGGGGCCAAGAGCAGTGGCTCTCGCCTGTAATCCCAGCACTTTGGGAGACTGAGGCAGGTGGATCGCTTGAGCTCAGGACGTCGAGACCAGCCTGGGCTACATGGGGGAAACCCCTTTTCTACTAAAAATACAAAAATTAGCCAGGCATGGTGGCTCCTGCCTGCCGTCTCAGCTACTGGAGAGGCTGAGATGAGAGGATTGCTTGAACACAGGAGGTCGAGGCTGCAGTGAGCTGTGATCACACTACTGTACTCCAGCCTGGGCGGCAGAGCCAGAACCTGTCTCAAAAATAAATAAATAAATAAAGACTGAGGTCTCCCGAGGAAGGAGGATTTCTGCCTCCAGACTGCAACATTGGAATTCTGCTTGAGTTTCCAGCCTTCGCACCCGAGAATGCAACATCAACTCTTCCTGAATTTCCAAGCTGCCAAACTGCCCGGTGGATTTCAGACTTGCCTGTCCCCACATTGCATGAGCCAATTCCTTAAATCAATCTCTCTTTCTCTCCATATTTATAATATGCATCCCATCGGTTCTTTCTCAGGAGTGCTCTAATACAGGCCAGGGTCGCAGAAGAGAGGGCAGGATGGGGCGAGGACGATGAAACGGG